>JAULJZ010180422.1:0-22563 GCA_032270985.1 Heliamphora pulchella
GATGGTTTGGTACAATTTCATTGGTTTCGGAGATTTTGAAGGTTTTTGATGACTGGGTTCAAATACCGAGCTTGGATTAACTCCCAAGGATCGTACTGAGGCACTATTTCTCCTGTTTTCATCATCGAATTCGCCTAAGATTAGGCGGGGTCAAATTGGGGTGTCTACAAAAGCTACCTCTTGATCAAATCTCTGCGCTTTTAAAACTTGCTGGAGAAGGCTCGGTGTAGCCACTGTCACACTGAAATAGATACCTTCACTTCCTTCTGACGGTTGCAAATGATACTCACTGAGGGTCTCCAACGAATTCCACCGACAAGCCAATTCCACTCTTATTTTCTTGCTTAATGCATCAGCTACCACATTCGCCTTACCAGGATGATATGCGATACAGAAATCATAATCTCTCAAATACTCCATCTAACATCGTTGTCTCATGTTGAGCTCATTTTGTGTAAACAGATATTTGAGACTCTTATGATCAGTGAAGAGTTCAAATTTTTCTCCGTATAGATAGTGCCTCCACATCTTTAATGCAAAAACTATTGCTGCCAACTCCAGATCGTGAGTCAGATAATTCTGCTCATGCGGCTTAAGCTGTCGAGACCCATACGCTACACAACCTTCCTAGTTTGCATCAAAACACAGCCAAGACCTTCCTTAGATGCGTCGCAAAACACTATATAACCCACGTTTCTGTCAGGTACTATCAGAATGGGTGCACTGGTTAATCTCGTCTTCAACTCTTGAAAATATTTTTCACAAGCATCGCTCCATTCAAATTTGATTCCTTTCTGCATCAACCTCGCCATCGGTCGGGCTAATTTAGAGAAATCCTAAATAAATCTTTGATAATAGCCTGCTAGCCCCAGAAAACTACAAACTTCAAAAACTAACTTTGGTTGCTTCCAGTCCATCACAGCTTCTATCTTTGCTGGGTAACGAAAAATGACAACTCAACATGCGATCATCAATAACAACATGAGATATCGAAATATGCATGAATCGATAAACAAATAATCTTATAATCAAACAAAATATGGCAAG
Organism: Heliamphora pulchella; assembly: GCA_032270985.1. NCBI lineage: Eukaryota > Viridiplantae > Streptophyta > Magnoliopsida > Ericales > Sarraceniaceae > Heliamphora > Heliamphora pulchella. The sequence goes on from JAULJZ010180422.1 coordinate 1,048, forward strand.
TGTCATTTTGAATCTGAGTTTCGTATTTACATAACACTTTTTTTTAACCGCATGATTTTTCTGGAAAAAGAATTTAAAATGCAAAACTTGATTGTTGGTTTAATTTTGTTTAAACGATTTAAAACACTTTTTTTTTCTTTATTAAAAAGAAAAATAATTTAACTTTTTCTACGAAAATCCAATTAAAGTTTGATTAATTGATTAATTGATTAATTATTTTTTTAATGAATTGAACCCTCTTAATTTTAGAATATTTATATAAAAAAAATTCAAAAATAATCCAGCAACTATATGATCATAGGATTTATCAAAGTAATTAAATATTGAAACGGCGCAAATCTAGTGATTCGGTTATATATATATTTTTTCTAATTTTTGATTAATTGTTTATATAAAAAATAATCCCTTAATATCAGAATATTCATCATACATATTAACATATAGTAACTAACTGGAACTTAAATCAAAAGAAAAGAATAAATACCGATGCGTTGCGAAGCTAGTGATTTCGGTTACTTTTTTTGGTTTTTTACGACGGCACGACGATAATGGCTTCGGTTTGAGATGAATGGTTTAGACTCTTTCTTAATCCTACAAATCCAGAGGCTTATACTCATCTATCTTTAAAAAAAAAAAACGAAGAACGGTTAGAGAATGCGAAGAAAACAGAACGCTAGAATAATCGAATATTATTTGTAACAATCAACAAAATAAACACAGGTTAAGATCTTCCGATTGAAAACAAAAACCGTTAATTATCAAGAACACGATGCCAGAAGTATCTCTAAAAAAACTCACGACGATCCGACTTCATTTAGCCTTTGATCTATGCGAAAACGCATGCTGAATTTCTCTCTCGATTTCCTCCCAGCGGCGCACTGATGTGTGATTATTTTCTAATTCCTAAGCTGCGGCTGATTTATAAGGCACAAGAAAACTAGTGGGTATATATATATATATATATATATATATATATATATATAGATAGATAAAGATTCTATATATATAAATATACTTATTTTATTTATTTATTTTTTAATTTTTTTTGTCTTCCAAAAATAAAATTATTATTGTCTTCTAAAAAATATTTCTTTCTTAAGGAAATTATTACCTTCGAAAAAAAAATTATTATACTATTAAATTATTTATTTTTATTATTATTATTTTTAAATTTGAACTTAACATAAGCGTAAAACTTATTATAATCCTATTATTTAAATTTAAATTTTTTGTTTAACTTAAAATCAAACTTACTTAGATTTATTATTATAATAAACTCCATGAATTAAATACTCCACAACAAAATGATTAATTTCTATTTATTATTATTTATCAAACATTATTAAAAAAAATCTCGAAAGATCGGGTCATTACAAAGTCGCCCCCGAAGAAGAAGAAGGTGTTGAAGAACAAAGTGAGTGGCAGGAGCTAGTGGACCTCGACAATGCTTGCTGAAGATTTGAATTTTCGCCTTTTGTTCTTTTGTTCAGTTTTTCCGTACTTAGTGTAATTTTTAAAATTTCTTGATAAAACTATAAACGCTATATAAATTTTAATCGGTTCAGAACTCGTTTATGATGTAATAATTAAGGTATGTCAATATAAATGAATGGCTAAAATATTTATTTATTTATATTTATGTATGTCCCGACGTGCCTAGAGGACGGGGCGTCACAGTTAGTATCTGAGCTCAGGTTTAGTGAACCTTTAGGCCTTGGGTTATGGGAAACCATGCGTTCTGTCGCGTTGGAGCTCTTTAGGATGCGTTATATTAATTATTATTATCATCTATATATTAAAAGAATTAAAATCTATTGCGTCTAAGTCTTTTAGTGAGTCTTGTTAGGACGTTACCGGGATTAGAAGCAATAGGGAATCTACATGCAAAGGACGAGTAAGAGCATTGAGATCGAAGATCGGAGATTCATGCAACAAGTTATCTTATTTTAAGGGGGATAGATAGGAGAATGTACCAGAAGAAATTTTAGATATCACCTCGAGAGACACCGTTAAAATCCCACAACTTCATCCTTATAAGTCATTTTCTCGTTTACCCCAAGCCCTTGTGTTATTTTTTTTTTTGAAGTTCTTTTGTATGTCCTTCCTTCTTATATTCTTATATCATCAGTCCTCAATGGTATCGTCATGTGTCGTTCGTCGATAACCTTTATGCACCAATTCTTGTTGGTAACCCTACTAGAAATTCAATCCCAGAAAATACCCTTATTCTCAAGTTTTCATGCATCGATAATGACCAGTATTCGCATTTGATTCTTCTCCGATTCAAACCATCATCCTTAAACTAACTCTTTTTCTATTGAACTTGATATCAATTCTTAGTTAATTACCCATTCCAAACATTTGACATTGATAAAATATTTTTTCATCATTTATTTTCTCTCAATTCTGAAACCACAATCTGTTGCATTGATTTTTTGAATTCTTTGTATACTTTTGAAATCTTTACTTTGGAAGTAAACTTGGATGCTTGAATTGAAATGCATTAAGTCGACGTAACTTCAGGGCAAATATCTAGTTTGGCTGTCCATTCCTTAGCATCTCTTTATCAGAATATGGTTATACTAGGTTAGTTCCATGGACATTTGTTTGAGTATTGTTTGATTATGGAGCATCCCATTCTTTCATAACTTTGGCATGTATGCAATCTCTGCCCTTGGAACTCGACGTGTTAGAGCAGACTCTATGTGCCGATACACCCTTAGAATATCACACGCGAGTAGACTTTGTTTGTAGAACGTGCACGTTGAGAGTACTGACACCCTTATGCCATGTAACCTACGAGTCATAGATTTTAACGAATACAACAGGATTCTCGAAATGGACTAGCTCTCTGTACATAACGCTATCATCAATTGCCAATAGAAGTTATGGGTAAGAAGAGTAGAGAATCGCACTATCATACTGTTTCAAGGAGAACGACGTAAAAACCTTACATGGGGTAACGTGAAGGTATGTAGATCAAGTAGCTTCAACAAAAGATTAGCTTACATGCTCGCCAATACAACGCCCTGTCAGCCACCGAGTTACCACGAGTTCTGTAGCGTTGAAGCTCTGTAGAGTGTCTATATTATAAAAGTATCACTTATAATTCTAAAAACATAAAATTCATACCTTAAGTTTCTCTTCCTATTCGTTTCTCATCTTAGGATGGCATCTGACGCCGAGCCGGCAGGAGAACTATAGTAGGCACATGACCCAGAGGATTTTGATCCAGAGGAAGACCTAGAAGAAGTACCCACAGAGGAACCAGAACTAATTGATGCCGTCCCTTTAGCATGGGTTCTTTCCAGAAGAGTGACAATGATGTTTCTGGATGAGTGGCCAGTTCATGAAGGAAAAGAGGCCGAGGAAGCAGGAGCAGACGAAGACCCAGATGAGGTAAGAAACGAGGCAGATGCTGAGGTAGAGGATGAGGAGAAACTTGAGGATGATGACAGCGAGAACGAAGAGCGAGCCATCACTTTCTTTACGATCCACTAGAGGCACCGTCACCGGAGACAGACGATGATGAAGCAATAAACGCATCAATCTACTAGAGCCGCTAAGATTATCGTAAAAACTATCGTGTTGGAAAATAGACGTATGCAAGAGTATTCTCAAAAAAGACGTGAAAATGGAAAAAGTCGGAGTCTTTTCCGAGGTACATGGGTCCACTAAGAGTGTTGGAGAGATGTGATGAGACCATCTGTCGTCTGAAGGTACCACTGGAATTTAAAGAGCTATTAGGGGACAGGATGAATGCAAGGTGGATGTAGACGCAGAAATCAAGAGATAAGAGAGGAATCATCAACCTGCATGACCTGGCAATCGACTTTAACAATTCAAAAATGTACTTGGAGGTACTAGTAGCCATAATCAATAGGGCGCGCATGGGACCGGAGGACTTCTGGCACGTGAAAGTGTAGTGGTGTTGCTATGGTATCTACAAGGCAATGTGGGAGCGTGATTCAGCTATCTGCTGCTTCTATCTGCATCTTTTTGTCTAGGCCTTAGCACGTTAGGCGTTGTATCTTTCCTTTGTTGGATGTCGTACATGTGTTCTGTGAACTTTTGAAAACCTTGCACCAGTTATGTCTTTGAATAAAATGCAAATGTTTGTTGTTGAATTTTTCATAAGCTATCTCACCATCTCAAACTGAATTTTGCAAGATCCCAAAACCTGAAACCAATCAAGAATTGAAACAACCATTACTCTAAGTGTTGAACATATAGGTCGGGCCTTATCCACACCCTTAATAAAGAACGACTCAAGTAAACAAGGACACAACCTCGAAGAGAAGTGATGCTAGTAAACCATCCCTAACCTTTCACACGATGAAGTACAAGACGAAATTTTGGGGATAAAATTTGTTTAAGGGGGTAGTTTGTAACGACCCAGTTTAGACCCTAGTTGTAATAATCCGATTGATAATGAGCCGTGTAAAGACCCAGCCCAAACCCTAAGTATTAGTGGCGGATAGCCCACGAAACCGTAGAACACGGAAGAGGTTGAAAACTCTAACTCAACTCAAAAATCCTAAGTTCAATCCAAAAATCCTAAAAAGGTTCGAAACTCGAGCAACAAAACCTTAACACCCGGAGAATCTCCCAACATTCCAAATCAAGTAATTATCATGAAATAATAAATTAAAAATAAAAAATCCTCATAAGTAGGGTAAAATGACCATTTTGCCCCGAGTATAGTAAAAAATTTGAAAAATCTAAATTTTAACACATGGACATTCTAAATCAAGGATTTAAGTACAATTAAGTAGCAAAGGACAAATAACATCAAAAATGACAAAAATATCCCTTAGTGGTTAACCACCTTGAAAGTTGTGCCAAAAAGTAACTTTGTTTAGGGTAATTAAATGTGTATTAACAAAAAATAAAGATATATAAAGGAGCTTGATATACACCCTCAAGGGCTAACGAAATGATGGTAGAGCAAACCACTAAAAAACAAAAACCAAAGCAATCCTACAAATTCTCACAGACTAAGAGCTAGGAAAACAATCTACTTCTTCTTACTTAAGCACGATTTTTTGGGCTTGTTCAAAGGGACTAATTTTTCTCGAGCAAGTTTAAGATTCTTAATTCTCTCTAGAAGCTTCTTCTTGTTCTCACCATTTGAAGTTGGTGTCATCCAAGAGCCAACAAAGTTTCCATCTGAAAGGGTCTTTGGAGGCATTTTCAAACGTGTGGATCGACGAACTGTAGGCTTAGAGAAACTTCCAGTAGAGGTGATAGACTTCTCATCTCCTTTGTAAGAGGAGTCAACTTGATACTCTACCAACTTCTCAAGATTCGTATTGCAATGACTAGAAATCACATCCACCAAGGGATTGTTTATATCTTCTCCACTAACACACCCCGACATGTCCTCGTTTGGAGAGCACACAACATCATCACCCTTTCTATCTACCACCTTCTTGCATAAGTCCATCTCCTCTAGCACACAAGATTCAAGCACACTAAATAGATTGGAGGAGGAATAAGCCTTATAAATTGGAGGAGCATTAGAAGTGCCTTTCCCATTGTTTGTTTGTATTTCTTCCCATCCACAAGGCTCTTGACTTGAGCCCACCCTTTTGTTTTCTTTCACTTTCCATTCTTATTTTGGGTAAGAAAGTAGAATTCATGACCTTAAGCTTGTTAGGGCAAGAATTATTAAACACTTGTTGACCAAGTAATATACAAAATAATATGGTATTAAAGAATAACAATAGCAAAAAAATCATTATTGAAATTCATACATAATAAAATAAGTCAAAAAGCTATATTTTATCAAACTAGCTTAATTTGACTTAAAATACTACATCTACTTAATCAATTGCTATGAAAACTATGATAATTCATGAAAATACTAAATTTATTATAAACATACGAAAATAATAAGTTTTAGTAGAAAAAGATACCAAAAAGATACACAAAATTAACTTTTAAAGCATTTTCTTGCACAAAAGAGCACGCAAACCAATGCAAAACCCTATGATTGATTGAGATCATATTTTTTGTCTCCCCAAACTAACCCTAGCTGCATTCCCTTCCCTTTATATGTTATGTTCCCTCAAAAGTTGAACCAAATCAAATCAACCCATGTGAAGAAAGGAGAAAAAGACAAAAATGAAATGATTTTGTTCCCACCTTGTTCCCTAGCCTTCTCCTATATAAACCAAGCCAAACACCACTTCCCCCCTTCATATTTTTGGCTAAGATAGGAGAGAAACTAGATTTCCATTGTTCTTGAGGTGTTCTACAAGTTTGAGAGAGGAAGGAGGAAGAAGCAGAAAGAAAGAAAGGAGGAATTAATTACCCAAAAAAAAAGGAGGAATCAAGGAGAGGAGTTTTTCTAAAGCTAAATCCGTCCATACCACCATCCTTTGAGCCCTCTAAACAAGTAAGTAAAATCTCTAAACTTTATATCTAATATCACTTAAAATATCCCTCAACTCATCTCTTTGAATACCTTAAAAATTAAGAATCGAAAACAAACCAAAAGGGCATTGTAGTTGAGAAATAGGAGCTGTTGTGTTCTTGAATGATATGAGATGTGTTTGTGTATTGTTATTTTTGAGGTTGATGACTTAAAAAAATTCTGAAACCTTGATATTCATGTCTAAAACACAAGCATGCAAAGAATGGAACAAAACTTTGACATATCATAAGTAGGAGACTTGAACATATAAGGACCTGATTTTGAGAACTTGAATGTTTCTGCCCTAAACTTTGGAACTCCATAGCTCAACGCAGAAAATTGATCTAAGTATGTTCTTTATGTTCAGATTTATATTTTTGTGTTATTTTTCATTCAAAGTTGGTTTCAACTCATTTGAGTAAGTAGAACTCGATATATTGCGATTCTATCAAAGTGTGTCGTTGTTCGACCAGTCAACAATACCAACCTAAAAACCTTAGTTTACAATGATGTCCAAGTTTTGACCAAAACATAAAAGTTGTAGATAACATGTATAGCTAGCTACCCACCACAAAGGAGCACCAAATATTGAGTTTGGTTAAGCCAAAACCCCTTTGAAACTCTCTGTTGTGTTTCATCCCTCAAGGGACACCTCTATCACATATTTTTGTATAACTAAGAACCCCTATTTTTAGTGACCTACTCCAAATGTGGTCTATATGAACATTGTAACTAATCTATTGAGCTAGTTTCTATCCAAAAATAAGATCTATAAGCCTCAAGAATGTCGCTGTAAACCGTTTCAAACTCTCTGTCCAAAATCGATTCTGTTGAGTTTTGGCGGCTGACAAAACTTATTTTATAAAATTACCAATACCTCTAACTTGTTCCACATAACTACCTTTAGAACTAAACATGAAACTTGTAGGGAACATATTTAACTAGAACATATCAAAAAATGAGCTCATTTCAACTTGATTTGATACCCCAAAATCGAGACCAACAGAGGCGTATGTTCGGTAAAAGTTTGAGAAAAGTGCTGAATCGTTTTCACTTAGAATGTTTTATTCACCCATTTGCCTTAGGTTTTGGCCTTAGTGTTAAACATAGAAGTTGTAAAAAATATTTTCATATAAATGGTGTTTAAAAATTATAGATTGATTCCAAGTTTAGATGCCCCAAAACACTGTCGATCCTTTTAATTTAATACTCGAATTTGGCCTGATGATTGTTAAGTGTGATTTGAGTATTCTTTGCTGTAAGACCTGAGTTTTATATAATGATTAGTTGATTAGTATTTATTTGTGAATGTATGATGATTAGAACTCATGCCATTGTTAGTTGTACTTCAGAATATAAGTTGTTATATTATGAGCATTGTGAGTCTGGCATTGGAGACATCTTGTGGGTTACCTGTTGTATATTTTTGAGTTGCATCTTGATATGATTAATGTGGGAGAAGGCAGATTTTTTTATCTTGATTAGAGAGTCCTAGTTGATGGGGGTGTTGACAATGGGCCATATACGTCTTGAGCCGTGTTATGTCTGAAGCCATTCATGTCTTGAGCTGAATTGCCGCTATAAGCCGCAGTGATCGGGAACGCTGACGTACGGGAACCTAACATACAGGAACATAATGGTCTTTTCAGACTATTGTTTTAGCTTATTAACTTTAGGCCATATATGTCTTGATCCGTATTATGTCTTGAACCGTATCGCGTCCTGAGCCGAACGCCTGCTATACGCCACGTGATCGAGAATGCTGACAAACATAAACCTAACGTATGGGAACATAATGGTACCATTCGAATTATGGTATTAGACATGTTAACTTTAGGCCGTATTACGTCCTGAGCCGTATCACGTCTTGAGCCGAACGCCTGCTATACACCGCGTGATCGAGAACGCCGAGGAATGGGAACCAAACGTACGGAAACGTAATTATACCACTCGAAATTCATTTGTTGATTTATAATCGGGTTGGGCAAATGCACTTGCATTTCACACACAACATATCATATGCATGTTTATTAACTTATCTGCTATTCTGTTATAAAATTGTCTGTCTCATTGACTAAAAATTGTACTAGGTATTATATAATATGCATTGTAGAATATTTTGTGCTGTAAGATTGGTTAGAACGTTTAGAGTGTTTTTCTTCTGGACTTTGGCTCTTGGCATTCGTACCACAAGTGAGGAGGAGTTCTTGGAGGAAGTCACCCCCGAAGAAGAAGAAGGTTTTGAAGAACAAAATAAGTGGCAGGAGCTAATGGTCCCCAACAATGCCTGTTGAAGATTTGAATCTTTGTCTTTTGTTCTTTTGTTCACTTTCCCCATGCTTAGTGTAATTTTTGAAACTTCTTGGTGAAACTGTAAACGCTATGTACCTTTTAATCATTTCAGAACTCATTTATGATGTAATAATTAACGTATATAAATATGAATGAATGGCTAAAATATTATTTTATTTCTATTTATGTATGTCCTGACGTATCCGGAGGACATGGCGTCACATTTGGGCTTCTTAAAAAAATTAATTCTAATTTTTTTATTTTTAAAATTGTATTTACAGAGTTTTTATATTTACTTTAGTTTATATACTGACTTATTACTTATTAGTTATTATCTATTAATTATATATAATATTTTAAGAAGATAATATTTTTCTTAATTTTATAAACAATTGTTTATTATAAGTTTATATTTATGAACTCACTTATTATTTAAAATACAAGTTATAGGTTTTGATAAAATAACTTATAAATTATTATAAGTTTATATTTATAAAGTAACTCCGTAACTTATAAGATATAAGTTATAATTTATAACTTGTATAACTTAATAAACAGTGGCCTTTATTATATTTATTTTAGTTTTTAAATATAAATTTCTAATAATTCTCACTTTGTAATTGTTATTTAATTTTTATACACTTATTTTTACTTGTATATAATAAAATATAAAAAATACAATAAGATTGAATACTTCAAGTAATTAAATGCAACATAGAAATTTTATTATTCAATGAAAGTAATCATTTTCATTATAACTTACAATAGCACAACTTTTTTTATAAAAAAAATAAAAAAATTACATCACTATAGATCAAATACATCCCAACTAGATTAATAGCTATAAGCCTATCAATCGTTTGCATTATTTTCTACTTTTAAAAAAATTACATCTAATATAATCTAACGATCTAAACAAAATAAAATTTAAAATTACAAATTTAAGAAAAAAAAATTTAAAAATTCAAAATAAAAAATTTTGTCTGAGCCAAACAATTCTTTAGGACTTTCGAAAGTAAGTTTCCAAATTCTCTTGCATCATTGTCTTCACATCTAAATGTTGTTATCTAGATGATGTGTACAGTGTGTGCGAGTGATCATCAATGCCTCTACCATCTCCTGCTTGAGCCTGTATCTATAGTTGTTGACGACCCATTCATCTGCACTAATTGCTGTCTCAATAACAACTATAGATACAAGAACTATTCGTATTCACGAGCAATCATGGATAAGATTAGTCAAAATGACTTGTGTTATTTTTAATATTCTAAATTATTAAAATTAGTATTGTCCATATTCTCGGGGATTTCTAAGTAACGTTGGAGTTTTAAGATAGAATTACCATGGTGTTCGTTAAGTCTTCTAACTTTCATTTATAAAAAAAATATCTCTACCTCGACCTCGAGATGAAGACGAAAATGATGGTGTTAGTTTCCTATGTTGTGATAATATATTATGTTTATATTGGTCATATATTTTCCTATGTGTATTTAAGATTAGTTCAAATTGATCTTGGTTATTATAAATTTGTTCTAAAAAATATTTTAAACCAATATCTTTATACCTAGAATCTCATATTATAGCTATTCAAAAAATATGTAGTAATGTACCATAATATTTATCAAATTTAGATTTCAAATTACCCAAAAAAAAAAAAGATTTCACATTGGTCCTATTTGGGTAAAATTTTGATTATTTTGCTTATTTTGTCTTTTTCTTTTTAATTCTTTTTTACCTTTTGACTAAAGTTTTCTATTTTCTTGAATTATCTCGATGAGTTGAATCGGGAAGGTAAACAAAATTGATTAAAAAATAAAAAAAGTTCACTAAATATGAAAATAAGCAACATAACATTTGGCATATTGGATTATTTTGATTTATTTTAGTCCCATTTTTTTATATTTTGACCAAAAAAATTTATTTTTCTAGATCGTCTCAATGAGAAGAGTCGAAAAATATAATAATTTGACTAAATGATGAAAAATATTTACTAAAGACGAAAATAAGCTGAATAAAATAAATAAATAAGCAGATAAACGATGTCAAATAATATCATTTTGTAAATACTCAACAAAAAATTGCAATTTTTTTGTTAGTTGGTGTAAAACAAATGAACTAGTAGGAGTGCAAATATAAAAAAATAATTTTGTTGATTCATCAAAATTTTTTAATTTTTTTAATATGAATTTACATTACCTCAATCTTGATTAGTCGCTAGATAAATATTATTTATTGATTGGATTTTTAAAAATAAATCAATATCTTTTCTTTATTTAATTGCTACTAGTAACATATTATATACAGCGTTCCATCTAATTTCTACATCATTTGATAATTTCCTAACTTTTAAACCTTCTTCAATACATAAATTTTCTATAAACATCTACTCTTTTAACACTACTATTAATTATTTTTATAGCTTGTAAGGACTCGATTCTAAACCATAGGATTAGTGGCAGTAAATCGATAAAATCTTAGGTCATAATAAGATTAAAATCTTAGGTCATAATAAGATTAAAATCTTAACATGATCAAAACTTAAGAATTAGACCCCGAGAATCAAAAATCTTAAAATAAAAAGAAAGCCCTCTAATCTCGAAGATCATTAAGTTACCCTAAGAATACTCACTCAAAACTCTAAAGAGCTAAACTTAGAAATAAAACTCTGAGCCCCAAACCCTTCTTAAGAAATGCTGACCTGACCTCATAACCTATCAAGCCCAAGAATCCGTATGTGTTGTCCTATTACAGCAAAATCCGACTTCCAAATCCAAAGAATAAAAAAATCCAACTCAAGCCTCAACGTGAAAAGAAAATTATACTCAAAGACCTAAATCCCGTGACTTCTAATAATCACACTTCGACCCCAAGTTTTTAAAATAATTATACTTTCATCATAAGACACCAAAGTTCATAGCAAGTTATCAATGCCGTAAGAAAACACTTAAATCTTCATCCAGATTACACCAAAGAGTTCCTAAAACCTTTACTACCAATAATTACACACTAGTCCCTCATGTCTTTAAAATTTTATAAAAGCTTTTGGAATATTTCTCATCCATAATTTCTTACAACTAACATTAATTAATATATATATGTGCTAAATACATATATGTCACGTGTGTGAGATCACCTAGATGTGAGACCCTGACCCATTTTTTTTTTGGCTTTTTTGGACGCGCGTTACGTGTTTTCATTTGAGCATGTTTTTATTGCTTTTGATGCATGGTCGGGTTTAGATATGCATGCGGGGTAGGTTCCCGGGGCCGTGGGCCATTGTGGCGCAAATTTAAAAAATAAAAAAAAAGATATTTTGGAGGCCTATTAATAGCTGGAGTTAGATATTTTCATAAAGATATTTTCTAAAACTTAACTCCTAAGTTTTCTCATTTTTCTCTCTGTCTTCTCTCTAAGTTCTCGGGGGCCTGGTGCTCAATTTTTGACGATCAGACTGCGGATTCTTAGTTAGTATCGGCATCGAGGGCTACGCAACCATCTGGTCTGATTTTGATTCCAACGAAGCTCAATTTTGCACGTGGTTCGAGGTGTCGAGTTTTTAACTCACCGAGGTAGGATCCTAGACTCTCATATCTTATAAGGGTGTTACGTGTAATCGTGTGTGTTTTTAACGGTTAGGTTGCTATAGATCTGACTTGTTTCAAGAAAATTGGATTTTGGTTTCAAAAGGGGTTTTGTGTTGATTTCGGTGGATGGAATCGGGTTTTGAGGTTTTTCGTTCGGTGATTCTAGGTGTTTTGGGTTTGTGTATGTCCGTGAGTGTTATATATATGCGAATCGGTAAGTTTAAGTGTGTTTTGAAGCATCATAGTGGGTGTTGGGGAGTTTGGAGGCCTAGAACACCAAGAACAGCAAAATCTGAATTTTTCTCGGGTTGGTTGTTTGTGGGTGTTTCATGTGACCCAGAGTTTGGGGCTCCTTTGTATCCAGAATCCTTACTAGGTGCTCCTCATACATCATATCCTCAGCAACCTGCAACTCATCCCAATCTAATACATGTAAAGGATCAGGCTCGTATCTCCGAAGCATCAAAACGAGGAAAACGTTGTGCACAGATACTAACTGAGGTGACAAGGCTAGACGGTATGCTACCACTCCAATCCTTTCCAAGATCTCAAATGGACCAATGAAACGAGGTGATAGTTTCCCGCGACGACCAAATCTCATCAACCCTTTGCGAGGCGAAACCTTTAAAAGCACGTGATCCTCCATTGCAAACTCTAATAGCCTCCTCCTCTGATCCGCATAACTCTTCTGGCAGCTTTGAGCTGTCACCAGACGCTGACGAATCACTGTAATCTGCTCCGTCGTCTCCCATACTAAGTCGGGTCCCAAAATAGTGGTCTCACTCACCTCTGTCCAACACACCGGCGATCTACACGGCCTACCATACAGAGCCTCATACGGTGCCATCCCAATACTGGACTGATAGCTGTTGTTGTATGAAAACTCTACTAATGATAGATGATCCTCCCAAGAACCCCAAAAATCAAACACAGGCTCTCAGCATGTCCTCTAAAATTTGGATGGTCCTCTCAGACTGACCGTCGGTCTGTGGGTGAAAAGATGTGCTAAAAGTCAAGCTAGTCCCTAAAGCCTCTGCTAAAAGCGCGATGTAAAGCACGGGTCTTGATCGAAAACGATAGTCTCAGGTACTCCATGTAGTTGGACTATCTCTCGAATATACAATCTGCTCAATCTGTCCACAGGATCTCTTAATCGAATGGGGAGGAAGTGCGCAGACTTCGTCAACCTATCAGCCACAACCCAAATAGCATCATGTTCCGTCGGCGATCGAGGCAGTCCTGATACAAAATTCATCGTGACATTCTCCCACTTCAACTCAGATATAGGCAACGGCTGTAACAATGCTGCTGGTCTCTGGTGTTCCACCTTTACTTGCTGACAAGTAAAGCATCGAGAAACGAATCGAATCACATTCCTCTTCATCCTTGTCCACCAGAACTGACGATGCAAGTCATGATACATCTTTGTGCCTCCTGGATGCACTGCAAGACGTGAATGATGTAACTCATGTAGCACCTTGGCACGGCACGACTCTAACACAAACAGAGCCCTGCCAATCTCAAACTCTGATCTGAACCCACCATCCATCCTGCTATGTCCTTCCAACTAGCAATGCAGTCCTAAATCATTTGAGCCTTCTGATCGGTCCGTTGAGCCTCTAACACGCGTGCAAATAATGCAGGCTGTGAAGCTACAGAATATAAAGTTGCACCTTCCCATGTCTCCATGAGACACAGATCAAACTCCCCAATAGCTCCGAGCATGTCCCATTCCCGTATAGCCACAGAAGCTAACGAGCCATGAGATCTCCTGTTGAGCACAACAGCTACGACATTTGCCTTTCTCGGGTTGTACTATAAATCAAAGTCGTAGTCTCCCAATAACTCCATCCATCATCGCTGGCGAAGATTCAAGTCTTTTTGTGAAAACAAGTATTTTAAGCTCTTGTGATCAGAGAAAACCTCGAAGTGTTCACCATATAGATAATGCTGTCATATCTTCAAAGCGAAGACTACGGCTGCCAACTCCAGATCATGAGTCGGGTAATTCCTCTCGTGTGTCTTCAGCTGTCGCGAGCCGTAGGCTACAACCTTACTTCCCTACATCAACACACAGCCCAAACCATCGAGTGACGCGTCATAGTACACTGTATACCCCAGACCTCGCTCAGGAATAATCAACACTGGCGCACTGGTCAATCTCCTCTTCAGCTCCTGGAAAGCTGACTCACAGGACTCACTCCAGACGAACATAACTCCCTTCCGTGTCAGACGCGTCATAGGTGCCGCCAACCTGGAAAAATCCTTGACGAACCGCCGATAATAACCTGTCAATCCCAGAAAACTACAGATCTCAAAAACGTTCTTCGGTCCCTGCCAATTCATCACAGCATCAGTCTTCAATGAGTCCACTAATACCCCATCCTTTGACACCACATGTCCAAGGAATCTCACCTCTGACATCTAGAACTCGCACTTCTCGAATTTTGCATACAAGCGATATTTTCTCAGAAGCTGCAAGATGACATGCAGATGCTTCTCATGCATCTCCCTCGTGGCGAATAAACCAGAATATCGTCCACGAACACGACCACAAAACTGTCCAGATAGGAGTGGAAGATTCGATTCATCAAACCCATAAATGTAGCAGAGGTATTCGTCAAACCAAATGGCATGACCAGAAACTCGTAGTGACCATAACGAGTCCAAAAGGTGGTCTTCGCTATGTCTTCGTCCCTAATCCTCAGTTGGTGATACCCTGACCTCAAGTCAATCTTCAAAAAGCAGCGGGATCCGCTCAACTGATCAAACAAGTCATCGATCCTTGGCATCGAACACCTGTTCTTCATCGTTACCTGGTTCAGTTTCCTGTAGTCTATACATAGTCTCAATGACCGATCCTTCTTCTTCACGAACAAAGCTGGTGCTCCCCACAGCGACGTACTCAGCCATACAAACCCTTTGTCCCGCAACTCCTGTAACTGTACCTTGAGTTCTCACAACTCAGCAGGTGCAAAGTGATAAGATGGCATAGAGATAGGAGTGATTCCTGGAACAAGATCAATGGAGAACTCCACATCACGGCTCGGTGGCAACTCAAATAGATAGTCAGGAAAGACATCTGGATAGTCACACACCACAGGGGGTAACTCCCCTCGAACCTCAACTGGCACATCCAATCTGAGAGCAGAAAAGAGAGAACTCAAGTTCCCTCGAACTTGCGCGGCACCTGGTACAGACACCAAGCCCTCATCCCGATCACCCACAAAGTGGAAGCAGTCACCCTCTAGCGTACAGATCGACACTCTCCGTCGCTCACAATCTATATAGGCACGGTAAGTAGTCAGCCAGTCCATCCCTAGGATGACATCAAACGTGGTCATGTTTAGAATGATAAAATTAAACTCTAAACAACGACCAGCGACTTCTAACATGCAGGATCTACAAACAAGGCTCAACGTCACACTCCCACTGACTGGGGTCTCCACACACAAGGTACTACCTAATTAGTCCATTTCCAACCTCAATGCAAACGCAAATGCAGAAGATATAAACGAATGTGATGCACCCGTGTCTATAAGAACACTGGCCCAAGATCTAAAGACTAGAAGAGTATCTCTTATCATGGCTAGAGTAACTGCCGCATTAGACGTAACCGGTGCTTTAGAAGCACTGGATCCTTAAGAACATAAGCCCTAGCCTGCGGTGGTCTGGTCTGTCTGCCATAACCCTGAGTCATCAGCTGCCTCACAGACTGTGCTGAAGTGCCTCCCTCTACAAACCTAGACGTTTGGGCCCTAGGCTCCTGCGGAGCCTGTCGCCTCTATACAGATGAAGCAACTAACGCTCCTGTTGCACCCTGAACATTTCCCTCTCTGGGACAGGATCTGTGAATATGCCCGGACTGACCACAGCCAAAACAGATAGGTGGGTCTCTTGCCTGTGACTGGATGGGCGTTGAACTCTGAGCCTGGCCCTTCTGCGGGCACTCAACTAAACGATGTCTCGGCTGTCTACAGTGATAACAGATCAATCCTCTCTGCTTTGGCCTTCTTGCCGAAGCCACTGAAGGTGTAAGTGCATATGACTGCAGCTGATATGATCCAGCAAAATAAGAACTAGGTTCAAACGACCTCTAGCGCTTATTCCTGCGCCCCTGAGACTGTATATCTCCACTGCCCTGCTGGTTCTTACCCTCTCTGACCCTGCGACTGTCTGCTAATGAGTTCTCTACCTGGATAGCAGCCTCTACCAACTTGATGTACACCTCCACATCCAGAGCTGCAACCCTATCCTTGATAGTAGGTCGAAGTCCCCTCTCAAACCTCCAAGTACGCAACTCCTTTGTTGATACCATCTCTGGTGCAAATTGCGACAGATTCGCGAACTTGGCCTCATACTAGACCACAAATAGATTCCCCTGAATAAGGGAGAGGAACTCCTCTCAGTAAGTATCTCTCGAAGATCTCAGGAAATACTTCTCCAAGAAGACTCTCGTGAAAGCAGCCCACATCTCATCCACAGTAGTCTTGGTAAACTTCCACCACTCTCTAGCATATTCCCGCAGTTAGAACGCTGCCAACTTCACATGCAAAGCATCCTCCTCGATATCCAGAGTATCGAAGATAGTCGTGGCCACTTCCAACCACTCAGTAGCCACCTTTGGGTCTGGCTCCCCAGAAAAGGTTGGAGGATCCAACCGCCGAAACTCCCTCATGGCCAAAGAAGCCCTTGGCTCAGGAACCAGTACACTAGCCTTGGTCGCTTCTGCCATAGTTCGCATAGTGGCAAGCATCTCCAGGACAACGTTTGCACCGCCCACTTGTTCCTGTGGGGCATGAATGTCTCCCTCCTCTGAAACCTGAACATAAGCACGACCTCGGCCACGGCCTCGGCTACGACCCCGTCCCTACGCTCGCCGCATGGACATAATTCTATATAAAACAAAATAACATGATAAGCTTCCCTATAGCATGTTACTACATAACATAAACACATAATCATGCTATCACATAGCCACAAAAGATCATGTAAACACGTCTCACATACCGAGGAGAATCAACAAGACAGACGAGTCAATTTGGATAACTTATTCAGATTCCTTGCTAGAATACACGTCAGCCAAACGTGCTTCTAACTTGGCTTCCAAATATGTTTAACCAAACGTCCGAAGGTAAGACTAGTCAATCTTGAGATTTAACCTCCATACCCACATATACACAACTATCATGCTCAGAAAGCTGTTAACATGTTATAAACCAATGTTTAAACACATGCAAGTAAGTATACACAATCAACCTCACCAGGTGATAAACCATCTTCCCATGGCTCTTAGTCATTTGAACCCAGAGCTCTAATACCAAGTTATCACGCCCCAAAACCCAGGGTCACGTGAAAAACTACCAAACACCAGTTTTTATGAAAATACAGGTTTTCATATATTCAAAACCACCTATTGAAAACAATAGAATGCCCAACAAAAGATATCTCTCATAAACAAAGGCATACAATTCCAACGTGCATACAGTATATCGCCTTATGGCGTACAAAACTTGCCTTCAGAAACAGGCATACCAAAAAGAAAAACTACTACAACCTACCATCATCTGTCAACACGGGCATCACTAGATCTACTCAAGATCATCATCTACATCATCACATGCTAAAGGTTTTACGTCATAAAACCCTAAGTTTTCCACAAACCTCCAAAACAGTTTTTTCTTCACAACTAAGAATTTATACAATGAAAAACACATTTTACAGTTGAAGGAAAATAGTAATCAAAACATCGTTCCCTCACGGAATGTACCATGTGGAAAAAGAAGAAGAATATGATCTTATGTACCGACTCTATCACACAGAAAAAGGTAGCAACTATAGACTCCTGTCCATTACCCTAGCCCTGAACCACTTAAGGCCTGCTAGGTAATGACAAGTTCTATACGGAGCACCACGACGAACCACTTAATTTACGGGCGACAACCCGAGGGAACTAAGCACCTAACCGCCTCAATTTACGGAGATTAACCCGAAGGACCTAAGTACCTACGCTGCGCACGTTTTCGGACTTACACCGAGGGCAACTCGTGCCAAATACATGTCATCCTGGTACATCTATATAAACTTTTAAAAACAGTACCATAGCGTCAACTACAAAATATTTCACAAATATACATTATACATGTATATAGATTCATCTATGAACATGGAGATCAACAAAACATTTTCAAAATATTTTTTCTTGTTTTCAATAAAACGTTTCAAAATCTGAAACTCAACCCCGAAGGCGAGCTCCAAACCTCTAAAACATAAAATGTTGAGATTTCTGTCAAAAATCATTATTTTTCACCGTTTTTAAGAAAACCCTTTGAAAACCACACTACCGCATGTCATACAGTACTATAAGCCAAGAAAAATGAACAACATGCTTTCTATTAGAAAAACAAGACTTAAACAGAAAATATGACATTTGATGCATTTTTTACCCAGTGAAAATACATATAATTACATATAACAGCCTCATAACAACAGTAGGTCTAGAATCCTACCTCGGCGAGTCGAAACTCAAAGTCTCAAAAATGGGACCTCGTTGGAACGAGAATCTGACCGGATGAGCGCGAAGCTAACAGCGTAGATAGCAAGGATCCACAAGCTGATCGTCGAAAACTAGGCTCGAGCGGGTCAAATATGTAGAGAGAAGGCAAAGAGAAAGAGAAAAAGAAAGCTTTTTCAAACGTTTCATCCAATTAGATACTTATAAGCTCGCCAAAAAGGCAATTCTATCAACTAAAGAGGCCACTTCAGTCGACTAAAGGTCCTCGAAAAACGTAAACCATCACAGTTTAGTCGACCGAACCCCCTGGTTCAGTCGACCGAACTCAAGAAAAACAGTTCAGTCGATCGAACATAGCCGTCCAGTCGATCGAACTCCAGGGTTTGAGCCTACTATTTTTGGTCTTAATTTTTTGTATTCTAAGGCCAACCAAACAAGCTTAAACAACGTCCAAGAAAGCGTAAAACACATCAACATGCTATTTTACAATTCCAAAATATAAACCATGCATCGATGATATAGAACATGAAGAAAAGCACGTCATCATTTACATATATCAAAAATAAAATGGTACAAGGTCTCACAGAGAATCTTTACAATCAAATAAAATAGTCAAAAGTAAAAGTCACTTTAGTGTATATAATAATCAAAGAGACAAATATAACTTATTATATATATGTATAGGTGTATTTATAAGTTTATACAACCCAATATTATAACCAAAACTAATAACCCAATATAATTGTAAGAACTCACTTTTTAGTTATAATTATAGCAACGGTAGTATAGCTGTAGTATAGTCGCCTATATCGTCACGATCACTCAACACTGAAAAAAAAAATTTAAATAAATAAAATAAATAAATAATAATGATAATAATAATTTTTTTATAATTAATTATGTGACTAGAACTCAAACTCACACAAACTCCAATACAAGTTTTGTCTACACAAGTATACATACATACTTAAAAGAATCTCTACAACAAACATAGTAAAATAATCAATAAATCTTAATTCTCTACAACACTCAATCCCCATTAAAATAATCAAAAGTAATATTATAAATGTATAGGTATATGTATGTAGGAGGATATGTATATATAATTATACTCTTCTCTACAACTTAATACAATAATCAATAAACAAAAAAAAATTACTTTAGTATATAATAATCCAAAGTAAAAAAAAAGAATAAATTTAGTATATAAAATAAATAAATAAATAAAAAGATAACTTATTATATATATTTGTATGTGTATGTATAAATCTCTACAAGTAATCTAATATTATAATCAAAAGTAACAATCTAATATAATACTATAACTTTAAGCCAACTTGTATATTAATATAAGGAGACTTAATACAATATATAAATAATTAAATAATAATAAAATAATATTAAATCATGAAATTGAGTTTTAAAATCTAAATTCATCAAATTAAATAAAAACTAGTGTAAAAGTAAATAAAAATATACGTCAAGTTACGAAATTGTACAAAAAATTTAAAATTTAGGCCAACCACCACAACTAAATAATGTTATAATTAAAATAAGATGTAAAAATTAAGTACAACACCTAAAATTATTGTATTAATTCAAACTTTTAATATTTATAGTTAAAAATAAACATTAAGTTATTTTTTGGATACAATTCTTGAATAATATAGTACATATATATCATTAAATATACAATAAAATAATATAATATAACAAAATTCAAAATTGGAGCCTAAAAATCTGCTCATGGCTAGCCACTTTTATTCCTCAAACACTCAATC
The DNA here is from genome assembly GCA_032270985.1 of Heliamphora pulchella. NCBI lineage: Eukaryota > Viridiplantae > Streptophyta > Magnoliopsida > Ericales > Sarraceniaceae > Heliamphora > Heliamphora pulchella. The sequence goes on from JAULJZ010180422.1 coordinate 21,637, forward strand.
TCATTTTATATACATATTATCATACATGCATGGGTTTCTAGTGGTCCTAGCCTCCCATAAGTCTTTCACATGCATCATAAGTCTATTTCTAGCTACAAAATTTATTTTAAAAGACCAAACACACCCCTTCCTCCATCATTTTCGTCCATCCCTCTCTCCCCCTCTTTGTGTTTGTTCTTTTTTAGTTTTAGAGAGAGAAAGTGAAGAAAAAGTGGTGTTCTTCAAGTGTTCTTCAAGATTTTTGAGTTTTTCTTCATGGTGCTCTCAAATCCATCATCCACCAAGCTATACCAACGTAGAAACATCTTTATATATTTATTTTTCATTTACAAGTCTTCTTTCGTCTCCTAATGTCATGCCCCAAAACCCAGGGTCACGTGAAAATCTACCAAACATCCATTTTATACAAAAATACAGGTTTTCATACATTAAAATCCGGCTGTTGAAACCAATGGAATACCCAACAGAGTGTATCTCTCATAAAGAAAAGATATACAGTTCAACATGCATACAATATATCGCCTTATGGCATACAAGACCTGCCTTCAGGAACAGGCATACCAAAAAGAAGGAAAACTGTGAAAGTCTTCCGCCTCCGCGGGCACCACCAAGTTATACCTCATCTACATCATCACCTGAAAATAGTTTTACAAAAAATTTCCACCCGTGAGCCGAAGCCCAATAAAAAACATATAATAAGCTATAAAGCAGGAATGTGCAATCATATGATGGGAGTGAAGTCAACCACAAAACCAAAAAAGATTTTCCATCTAAAACCCTCAAGTTTTCCTATCAGACCACACAAGTCTTACAAAACGGTTTCATTAACATAAAACCCCTTGTTTTCATTCTTAAAACCATGTGATGCAAATGTTGCAAATAACCAACCACAGTTAAGGAAAAACAGTAATCAAAACATCGTTCCCT
>JAULJZ010180433.1:0-11862 GCA_032270985.1 Heliamphora pulchella
GCCAAAATAAGTTAATAAGCCAAATCTTATGTTGTTTATTTTCGTTTGTAATCAATTTTTTCATTTTTTGATCAAAAAAATTATTTTTTTTTAATTTTCTCATCCAAACAATTCAAAAAAATATAAAAATTAGCCAAAAAACAAAAAAAAATGTGTAGAAAAAATAAAACAAAAAACAAAGAAAATAAATCCAAACGAGGCCTTGCCAAACTGGGCACCCAGTTCTTGATTTCGGAGCACTTGCAATTTCTGAGGCTACAAGGGCAAAAAATGGTGCCGCAAGTTAAAAAAAAATTGTAGATGGCGAAGAGTACGTAAAAAGCAAGGCCTGCGCATCCCAACAACGAAAGTTTTGACTTTTCTCAATGGCAAATTAGGGATTTTGCGAAGGACGAAAGCAACGGAACGGTTTGAGTAACTCACAATTTATATATAGATATATATATATGGGTAGATGGCTAAATAAGAACAGAATTTTAAAGTGTATATTACTGATATTACATGTGTTTAAGGGCATTTTAGAAATTTTAATATGTTATTTTTATTAATAATTTATTATTTTAATTTTTTTTGCTAAATAGATAAAATTAATTTTTTAACATATTAACTAAAAAAATTATAAAAAAGATTATTAACTAGGACCTAAATATATTAAATGAGAACAAAAATAATTGTTTAGGAACGAATAAAAAATATTTCAAAAACACTATATGAAATATGCTTATCTATTTAATAATATAACAAATAAAATAATATTAATTTATTTTTATTAAGTAGATAAAAAAATTAAAAAATAACTACGTAAATATATATCAAACATGTTTATCAAATAAAAATAAAAAAAAAATATAAAACATTCTACATTTTTAGTAGGTGTAAGTCCCATTTTCTAAACAATAATGTTGTGGAGTCGTTGCACTGGGTGTCTGTGCTTGTAGAGTAAAAAAGTCCTTAAAAAAATTAATAAATAAATCATAGTTATTAATTGAGTGTGAAAATAAAATAATTTTTTGATGTGTCATGAAATACATATCACATCAATTAAGCTAACTTATTATATAGAATTCTGTTTTATAATAATTAAGAAAAAAATTACACGTAGAGTTAATTCTGTACTTCTATAAAATCACTAAAATAATAAACTAGACTATTATAAAAGGGCGGGGGGCTGTGTTCCTTAAAAAAAACAAAAAGGAAGAAGAAGAAAGATCGTTGAAAAGACCGTAAAAGATTTTTCTCTGCTCTCGCCTGATCAGGATCGAAATCAAAGCGCCTGCAATCTAGGGCTCATCTAGTCCATCTCTTTCACATTGTTCCTACTTCGTGTTTTTTTAATTCTAACTACATTCCTTTAGCAGTTTTTTCCGCTCTGATTTCTAGATCCGGTTCCCCGTGTCCAGGTTCGTATAATTCTTCAATTTCATATTCACACTGCTCATACTTTCTATGCTTATTCATATTTAAATTATGGCTGATTTGACCTAACTTTGGAGATGATGTGTGCGGTCTTCATCAGATTTTGAACTTTTTGTTTATTTGAGTCTCCTTTCGTTTTTGGTGGGTTGGTGACGATCATGACGATTCCTGAATCGGGTTATATGATGGAGAACGGAGCAATTGGAATACCGTTTTCACCAGAGGACGAGAAGCGGATCGTAACAGAGTTAACTAATGAAGCAGAGTCTAATTTGAAAGAAGGCAACTTGTATTACGTTATTTCCAATAGGTAGTCCTAGCCACCCTCCTAATTCAAATATCCGATTGCAACCATAAAATGTTGATCTATTGCACTAATTATTGCAAGAGTTGGTGGTGCATCATTCATGAGTTAATATTGTTATTTCTCAGTTTGCATGGGCGTGAAGATCCAATTTTTGTTTGTGTTTTTTTATCAGCGATGAAATATTCGTTGATGTAAAATAATATAATACAATGTTGAAAATTCAAAACAGAACAATCTAAACAGATTGCACTTCCAAACAGAAAATCCCCAGTACACTAAAGTTGGCAAGATACCAACATCAAACAAAGCTGACTGCAGTTAAAAACTACTACCACGCATATATCAGCTCCAATCAAGAAATATTTTCTGAATAACACGTATATTAGCCTGCCTTAATTGCCTCCTGCAATCTATAGATAATGTACTGGAGTGAGAATGCATCGGATTTTACCTTCAATTTTACCCAAAAAGCTACTCTTAAACTTTGTATGATCAATCTCCCTGTCCCAATTCAGTTCTGCTCCCTCCAAAATGTTGTTTGTTTCCAAGATTTGACATAGACCATATAATAGCCAGAGCCCAGAGGTAGTGCTTCCCAAATCAGTTTCTGAATTCTTTAACTTGCAGCTATACCACCAATTCAGCATGTTCCTGGTGAGACCCAGTTATTTCCCCACCACTATAAACATGCCACCCACAGCTTCCAAACATCAAAACATAGAGTAACAAGTGATCAATAGTTTCTACCATGTTGCCACAAATTCTGAATTATCCTGCTTTTTGATTATATATTATGCCTAATCTCATTAATCTATCAGCAGTTTTGATTCTACCCAACCATGCTAACCAACCAAACAACTGAACCCTTGGCGGGGCAACTTTATTCCTGATAACCTCCATAGTTTCACAATTTACAGCTGATGATGATTCAAATAGGTTGTATATAAGATTGAATCGAGTACTCACGTGATGAACGTGCTTTCCACGTCAAGGAATTGACTTTACTGATGCCACACTCAATTTGTCTTTTACTTAAAAGAGTCAGCAATCTCTCCACTTCCCCTTCTTCCCATGCTAATAGATTCCTTCTTAATCCCATATGCAACCCATGCCTACCTTCCATGCCATTCATTACCTCTGCTAGGCTTGATTCCTTATTATTTGTCAGACTATGAAGTCTTGTGAATATCCTCATTAAACAGTTTTCTCCATGCCAATTATCTTTCTTAAAGGATATTCTATTCTACAAACAGATATTTTTAGAAAATGCCCAAAAGAAGTGAGTTTCTTTGTTCTACCAATATGATATCCTTCCAAATGTTTGAGCATTTTCTATACTACCAATTTCGGTAACGAACTCCCCAAAGTTAAGCCATATTTTGAACAAAAAACTGTCCTCCTTAAAGAATCATTCTCTGTTGCAAACCTCCACCACCAGCACCATTTAAGCAGTAAAGAATCATTCATCGTCCTAATCTTCCTTATCCCCAAGCCAACAATCTGTTTCATCTTTGTAACCTCAGCTCATTTAACCAGATGCAACTTGTTTACTTTATTTGCACCCCCCCATAAGAATCTGCCTTTTATTGTATCAATTTCCTTTTCTACCATCTCTTGAGTTTTGAACAATGACATATGAAATATTGGTAAGGCACACAAAACAGATTTGATGTATGTTATTGTTCCCCCGAATGACAAATATCTCTTCTTCCAGAAAGCTAATTTATTCTTGAACTTCTCTATAACTGGGCCTCCATATTTGTTTCAACCTTGGATTTGCTCCCAAAGGTAAACCCAGATATTTCAGAAGAAGCTCATGATAACTACATTTAAGTATGACAGCGAGATCCTTCAACAATCCTAACTCCACTCCCAGTCCACTACCACAGATTTGTGAGAATTGATCTTTAAGCCTGATATGACTTCAAAAACTCTCAAAGATATTTTTTATACTCCAAATCTCCTTTCTATTTGCATTACAAAAAACTATTTTGTCATCCTCAATTTGGAGGTGAGAAATATTCAGTCCATCATGACCCACTGTTGTACCTTTAACTATGCCCAAAGCCTTTGATTTTTTGAATAATCGATTGAAATCCTTCTGCTGCCAAAATGAATAAGGAAGGAGATGATGGGTCTCCTTGTCTTATTCATTTTTTCATACGGAATTCAGTTGTTTGGGATCCATTTACAACTTACAAGCACTGGCACAGTTGCTGTAGTTACACATTCCCTAATCCATCTGGCCAACTTTTCTGCAAATCTAATTTTTTGCATCATCTTAAACAGAAAACTCCAATTAAGCTTATTGTATGCTTTTTCGAAGTCTAATTTAAGAATTATCACCTTTTCTATCTTTTTTCTCCCAGCATTTACCACTTCAGTTGCTATTAAAACCCATCCAAAATGTTTCTTTCCCCAATGGATGCTGATTTCACCTCCTAAATAAGTAGAGGTACTGCCTTCTTTAATCTCTGGGTCAGCACCTTAGCCAAATTTTTGTAAATGCTTCCTATTAAACTGATTGGCCTTCAGCAATTAAATATACTATATTCTCTATTTTTGGTATCAGTGATACAAATGACGAGTTCAGCCCCATCACCAATCTATCATTATCATAAAATTCCTTAAAAAACAACATTATTTCCTCCTCCATAAATTTCCTGCACTTCCTGATACTGATCATATTAAATCTATCGGGTCTTGGAGATTTGTTCTCATCACAATCTTAAATAGGCCTCCAAACCTCTTGCTCAGTGAATACCCCCACTAGTCTGTATTGAAATGATTGTCAAGAATAACCTCCATATTTTCAGATATCATTGACCTGGCCTTCCAATTTTCAGAAAAATCTTTTGAAAATGATTAAAAACTTCAATCTGAACCCAGACTGGCTCCTCCAAGGTAACTTCATTAATCTTAATGGAATTTATGAGCTACTTCTCTGCCTCCCATTCACCACCAAATGAAAATATCTTGTGTTATTGTTTAAGTCTCCAATTCTTTTTTTGGTAAGTGCTTTAAGATTCCAATTCAACCTTGATTTTTGCAACCAAAACCATTCTACCATTTTGCACGACCACCAAAACTCAGCTCGCAGCTCTTTCCTCCTTACTTTATCTTCCTCTTGAAGTGGGCTTCTTTCAGCTGCCTCATCCAGACAATTCAATTGCTTCTCTACAATTTTTCCTGTGTCATCAATCCTTCCAAACACTGAATATTCCAAAATTTGAGAAATTTTTTAGTCCCTGCAATTTTTTGATTAAAGTAAAACCTGCCCAACCTTCAAATTTCAATTCTTTCCAGCAACTTTCCACTGATTCAAGAAACTTTGGGCGTAAAACCCATGCATTTATAAATTGAAATGGTTTTGGCCCGCAATCCCTCTCATCTTCTTCTGATAGTCTTGGGCAATGGTCGGATAGGCTTCTAGCTCAACCCCATTGCTGGGAATTAAACTTTTCCAATTCTGGATGAAGCAGAAATCTGTCAATTCTGCTCCATTTCTCTTCATAATCACAATTAGACCAGGTATAACTTCTGCCCAGCATTAGAAGATCCACTACCTTGATTTACTCAAGGAATTGATTAAAATCTCTCATTCTCCTATATCTTCTTGAACAACCTTCTCTCTCGCCCAAATTTTTGATTTCATTGAAGTCTCCACTCATACACCATGATTGGGTAAATGAAAGTTTCATTTTCTGAAGTGAATCCCATAGTTTTTCTCCTATCTGTCGCTTCATTTGGACCATGAATATGAACCAAACTGCAATGGAAAGTAGAATTGATCTTACCTGATATTAGAATGAAATTTCTGTTACAACATCCCTTCTCCATTGTAAACACCTCAGATTTCCAAATACACAATTGCCCTCCTGAATTCCCATCTGCACCTACTTCAATGAAATAAAAGTTAGACCCATTCCACATTTTGATTGAACAAAAAATCTTGAAATGCCATCTCTTTTTGTTTCTTGAATTAGCACAAAATCAATTTTCATTTCTTTTAACAGCCTCTTAAACCGCCCCCTTTCTCCTTCCTCCCCAATTCTCTCTAGCTTTCCATATAGAATCTTCACAGGTATCATTATTCTTACACCTGGATCCTATTAAATATGGCTCACTTACCAGAGACCTTACTTCCTTCATCAAGCTTTATATTATCTTGCTGTTCCAGCTCTACAATCTTACTAATCATCTCTTCTTCATTGCCTCCATACTCCTCTCCTAGTGCTTTCCCCATTTCCCATGCCATGATCTGCTTTCAAGATTAAACGACTTCTATTTGCAATTGCTTATGAAGTAGTGGAAAGTGAAACCGCAGCTTCTGCAGTTCTAAAAATCACACTCTTTTGCTTCTTGCTTATTTCTTCTTGATTTATCCCTTCTCAAACTTAAAGCATTGCCTTTTCATAAAATCTCTTCAATTGATTAATTTTTCTCCTTCCTGTCGCCCCATCAACAATAGTAGTTTTATCTCTGAGATTGGAATCCTTCTCTTTGACCCCTTCAATCCTTTCACTCCTCTTATTCTGCACAGGACACTTTCAATTGGTAACTTACAATTTTTTGCCAGCATCTGGATTTTGTTTTCTGAATTTGTACCAGGCCCAACTCGTTCTCTCCCATTATAAGGTACAATTGTCCAAATATTTGGCCCCCTATGACTAATATCCTCTGTCCAGCCCAAAGGACTCTTATACTTCCCCACGCATGAGGTGTGGTCATGAGCAATTTGCCCATCTTTCAAATTGGCACCAATTTCTCCCCCTCCCTTATAAATATTCGCCACATCAACAGACCTTTACACACCATCTTGCAACTCATAAACTTGTTTCTCATCATCATCATCATCATCATCATCATCATCATCATCGTCCTCTGTTTCTTCAGCAGATGATAGTGGGGGGCCTGGGGGCAGAGTTTTACCATGTTTGCACACATTACAGTTGCATAATGATGTTGTGATGCTGTTTAAAAGAATTTGTTCTTCTATCACCCTTGCTGGGAATACATTCCTCAAGATTCCAGTTGACCACATTGGTTAATACCTTTAATTACTTTTTATTTTTATTTTCAAAGCTCATGCTTGACTTTGTTTCAGAAACACTATCAGACACTAGGTTTAACGTTTGTGTCACGACCCATACCCACCCCTATAGGATTAGGGTCGAGACTGGCCGGTAGTTTTAGACTACCCTAGGTCATTTCATCATCAAGATGTGGTCCTCTATTAATAATTGAGAGGTAAAACATAATACAGCGGAATTTTAATAATAAAACCTGTAAAATTATTTTCTCTTCCATTATGAGTACAATACAAAACTATTTTCATTACTGTTGTGCATAAGTAAGACACTATGCAATTCCATTATATTACATTACCATACAAAAGTATTACAAGAGAACTTTTCATACATTACAAAGAATCAAAAGAGTATGGTTCACAACTCAATATACACAAAGTCTCAAAAACTAGCTCTTTTAGACTAGTCATCTATATACATATACACATCTCAAAGCTTGAGCCATACTACACTTTATCATCTGAAAAGATGTTAAGGTTCAACGTGTAAGGTTAAAAGCCTGTGAATACTATATACTAAGGTTACAAAAGATTAAAGGATATCTTTTGTCAAGCTTTTTGCTATGTAATGTATATAAACCGAGTCAAGAACATTTTATAGAATCAAAGTTTAAAGCATCGATAAATTCACTTTAATCATATCAATAAAGCTTATAACATTTCAAATGATATACGATGCCATCACCACGGACCTATTTAGGAAGGATTATCGAGCCGACACCGGGCCAACTCCGGCAATCTATCCTGTAGCAACAATTAGTGGCAAAATGACGTCTCATTATAGCACTACTAGTATATTTTTTTCCCCTGGTAGCGTGGGATAGCCGTGGATGATAATAATAGATCAAAATATGTACATTTCAACGTATTGATATCCATGAAAGTATTGAAGAACATTTGATAAGGAACATACGATTTCCATTAAAAAGCATACTTTACGAATGTAACCAAAGTATAGTAGCACTCACCTCAAACACTTGTTTTAATGTTAATCATTTTTTAATCAAGAGTTCCTACATGAAAAACATATATTATACTCATAATAGATTACTCACAAGTTCACATTTTGAAGAAGTTATAACAATTAGGAGATGTTATATTCCATTCTAGGTCATTATCCCACTTAGGACTTAACAAAAGTGTCTTAAATATCCATATATTTGTGGCCATGGCTGTTCGGATGCCCAAAACCAATGAGCTGGACAGCTTCTGTCTAAAAACATTATACACCATAACTTAACCTTTCGAACTCTGATTGGGGTAAAATTTGTGTCCAAATTGAAGCCCTAAAAGTCTAGTTTCTAATGGTGGTGATCTCATTATCTAGTTCCAACCATATAAAAAATTATATCAAAAGAGTGAAGACTGGTCATAAGAAAAAGTCTAGATTTATTATTATTTTACTTATATTTCATCATATTTTATATCCAAAATCAAAAGCTCAAGTTAATCATGTATCACACTTGTAACAAGGTATTTTAAAGTTTTATATTTATCTAGGTTCAATATTCATGTAGTTAAATGATGAAATTACCATAGAGTCCAAGGTTTTTAAGAACCGAAAAGAATAACCCTAGTTTTTTTCATATATTAACTTTAAACTCATCAATTAATCAATTTTAATCCATTCTAATCTTGTTATTTTCAGATTATATGATAGAGAATAGCATGGAGAATAAGTATTTTACCTCAATTTGATGTCTTGTACAAAAGCCCTATGTTTTCTCTTCACTTTTCTTGATTTTTCTCTCTTTTTCCTTCACTTTCTCTTTAGCTAAACACCTTTCTCCAAAATCTTTTTGTAGAGATTCTCTTTCATCTCTTCTTTTCTCAACTTTTTTAGAGAATTTATAACATTATCTCACATATGTATACATGTCCTCATTTTATACTAAAATTTAGTCTTAAAATGACACCTAGCTCCTTAAAATGACACCTAGCACCGGGTGAATCACCAGTTTCTTAATTACCAAATTAAGTTAATTAATCAAGTATCAATCTAATTAATCAAATTTAGGTTAGTTAATCTCACTTAATTAGGTTAATCATACTTATTAGTAATTAATCATAATTATGTAATTAATCATACTTATCCCTACTTAATCTTGATTAATTTTTGCATGTTAATCTCAAAGTCTCTTACACATTAACATAAGTCTTTTAAGCACCTCAGTTAAAGATTTTAAAATCGTCTTCATCGCTTAATTACACATTAACAAGAGTAATCAATGAAGCACGTCAATTTTTCTCTCTCTATACTTTGTATGCTATACAAGTGCAAGTTACAAGAATTTTCATGTTATCAAGTATAACATGCATCAACATGCTTTTCTTTACATAAGTAGAATGTTTTCATACATTTTCATTAAAAGTAATATCAAAAACTTTGCATGCAATTAATATGCACTAAATGAAACAAATTATGCATATAATGTTATTGTAATACCTTGGGTATTACAGTTTGACTCGTCATAGTTTTTCTGATTGAAACTCTGATTTGAAGTGAAAAATATAGGGAAATATAGATTTAATTTATGTTTTTCCCTTCTGGAACTACCTCCTTCACTGTTGTAAGGCAATTTTGCGTAGGTTAAGAGGTTCGTTTGGTGTCAACAAAGACACCAAATGATTTAGAGCTGTACAAACTTTGGTCGAAATTCCATTTATTTGGCTGTTTATTGAGTTGTCCTTTCTACAATTCCATGATTAGTGTTTTCTTTCTTCCTTAATTATACATTATATAATTGTCTATATATTTGTTTACTTTTTGTTTTTGATTTGTTATTTATTCATGCATTTAAATCATCATAAGCCAAGGCTTCATTTGTCTACTTTGCTGCTGGTTGATTAACTTTCTTCCTTAAAACCTTCCAAGGATAACATGATTGCCCAAGCATTTGTTGTTATTTTTATTTTTAGATTGGTGTTAGGGTTTTCCCAACCAATAGTGTCAGGCTAGCCTCTCTCCCAGGTTTTCTGGAATGCCGTGCTTAGCTAGGCTGAATTCTTGTTTTTTTTTTTAATTGAAATATCGTAGTTAGTGACATTTGTGCCTAGATGGGGTGAACCCTAAGTTTCTTAGTTTTGATAGTCAAAATTCAATCCAATCAACAAATGACAAAAACAAATAAAGAGATGGATACAAAGATTTACGTGGAATCCTTAATGAGCAAGCTCTCCAAGTACAAAAATCACGGTCCCAATTACCCAAACAAATTCACTATTAAATTAAGGTTTATGAAATGATTGATGATAGGACTTGCAATCTACCAAAGCACCTAACTCTGTCAATTTTCCACAATTACTCCTTGTACTTGATCTGCACATATTGTTGCTATAACCCCATAAGCCTACTCTGATCAACATTGATCCATGAGTATCAACATCTCAATCTCTGTTTTGGACAGTTAGGTAATGAATGGCCAAATAATTGATGGATAACCACACAAAAACCAATGAAGTGTGGGCGAGGGATCATAACATGAGAGAGTTCTTGCAAAATGACTGTTGCACAAATAACTCACAAATCTCTTTTAAGGGTGCTCAACAAACTCTAGGTTTTGTCAGTTAGAATATTCCAATCAAAAAAGAAACTACTACATAGAAAAGCGCTCGAGCGCACCTTTTGGAGTTGGCCAAAAAGCCCAATCTTTCGAGTGTCTATCGGGTACCCATCAAGGGCACTTTTCTGGATTTGTTTGGATTTTTCTTATACCTTTTATCGATCCGAAATCGAGCATGAAGATTGGTTGATAAGCGCTTTAAGGGTTATTGAATGCTTATCAAGCCCTCTGCATTGTTTTGCATTAAAAATCAAGTTTTTCAGACAAGAAAATGCATCCTAAACTCCACCATATGCATATAAGGTATACCAGAGATAAAAACGGAGCATTGTCATCCACTTTAAGCTTGTCGTGAATTTTAACTACTTTTTTGACACACACCTCCGAACCAAAGACACCCTAAACTCTCACTAATGTGTTTTAAAAAGTCTATTTATCGATTAATGCTGCAGTTGCATAGAATTGTCAGATTTTTGGTGATTTTAGATTCAGTGTGTTAACATATGCTTAATAGGAGGGCAATATATTTTCTATGAAGTTATATGTGATTTGCAACAGTTGATCTTGTGGCACTAATACTGGCTACTACGTGGAGTGCAATGTGCAATCAATTAGTGAATCCATTGTCTTAGCTGTCCCGAGGAATTGAGACTATGTCTATACTTATAGTGAATGAAATGGTGACTGCATGATGTGGTGACTTAAATTGGACCACAAGCTGAGATATGTTGGTGACTTAAATTGGATGCATATGAGGCTGTTTTGTTATGGTGCCCTCTTTTTTTTTTTTGTATATGGGTTGCATTCTCTTAATGTCTTATTTTACATAAATTTTTAATTTTTTTAAGAAAAAATTCTATTGGATGATAAACTTAGAAACCTACAAATTAATTAGGCTCTAGCAGGTAATACCGATATGGGATTTGTAGAACTAGTATGTCTATATATTTATTGTATGCATGCACAAAATGGTGGTTAAAATCAATATTACACGTCAGATGTCGTGTCCCTACAAACCACATGAGTTACAAGTTTGTACCCAATGTCAGTTTTGGTACGAAGCATTATCCATAGTTGAGCAAAGAGTTCAGTTTTGCTCCATTGAGGACAAACACATTATTTTTGAAGTGGTCTGCACGATCATTGTATAATTCCTTTATTCAATTGACCCATTAGCCCCTTTCATACACATCAAATGCTATTGCATTGCATATTGAGTGGAGCATGGGGAATTATGCTGAGGAAATATGGTCAATGTGCCACTTGAAATTAGTGAAAAGTTTCAAATGATTGTAGTAGCATCATTTATCTACTCCATCTTGGAATCTTAGAAGGTACCTGTTCTGTTTGTATTCTGGTGGTATACTTGGTCCTTTTGGCAAACTTTTGCCTAAAAGGTATTTCGGTTTATGAGGAAATATGGTCAATGTGCCACTTGAAATTAGTGAAAAGTTTCAAATGATTGTAGTAGCATCATTTATCTACTC
>JAULJZ010180442.1:0-22561 GCA_032270985.1 Heliamphora pulchella
TTGGGAAATACTTCTCCAAGAAGACTCTCGTGAAAGCAGCCCATGTCTCATCCACAGTGGTCTTGGCGAACTTCCACTACTCTCTAGCATCTTCCCGTAGTTGGGACGCCACCAACTTCACACGCAAAGCATCCTCCTCGATATCTAGAGTGTCGAAGATGGTCGTGGTCACTTCCAACCACTTAGTAGCCACCTTTGGGTCTGGCTCCCCAGCAAAGGTTGGGGGATCCAACCACCGAAACTCCCTCATGGCCACAGAAGCCCTTGGCTCAAGAACTCGTACACTAGCCCTGGTCGCTTCTGTCATAGCTCGCATAGTGGTAAGCATCTCCTGGACAACGTCATCACCGCCCACTTGTTCCTATGGGGCATGAACGTCTCCCTCCTCTGAAACCTAAACATAAGCACGACCTCGGCCACGGCCTCAGCCACGACCCCGTCCCTGCACTCCCCATGTGGACATAATTCTATAGAAAGAAAAATAACAGGAAAAGATTTCCTATAGCATGTTACTACGTAACAGAAACACATAATCATGCTATCACGTAGCCACGTAAGATTACGTAACACATCTCACATATCGAGAAAAACTAACAAAGCAGACGAGTCAATTTAGATAACATATTCAGATTCATTGCTAGAATACACGTCGGCCAAACACGCTTCTAACTTAGCTTCCAAATCTGTTATTCCAAACGCCCCATGGCAAGACTCGTCAATCCTGAGATTCAACCTCCATACCCACATATACATAACTATCATGCTCAGAGAGCTATTCACATGTTATAAACCAGCGTTTAAACACATACAACCGAGCATAGTTTACAAGTTGAAACATTGGAAAAAGAAAAACTCATTTTAAGAGTCAAATTTGATAAATTAACAAAAATTTCAGAAAATGAGATTTTTAATCTAACAAAAGAAAATGAGATGTTAAGAAAACAACTCACAAGCTTATAAGGTAAAAATATTAAAAATGATGTCTCTTGTGAACTAAAAAAAAGTAGAAGATTACTAAAAAATTATCTACAAATTTACAAATGGAAAAGAAATTTTGAAAAACTTGTGGGAGCACAAAGGAGATCATTGAATAAAGAGGTAATAGGTTATAATGGAGAAGTAAAACTCAAATCCAAAAATTATCTTGTAAAAGAATCAAAGAACTTTTCAAACTCATATTCAAAGAATATCTATGAAAATGTAACTTGTTTTCAATGCAAGAACAAAGGACACATTAAATTTGATTGTTCACTAAAAAAAACAATGGTATATCAAAAATGGTTTGGAGAGTGAAAATCTCTAATCGTATAGGATCCAAAAAGATTTGGGTACCAAAGAAAATCCCTTATTCTATTTTGTAGGTATGCTTGAGATCCTCATCATCCTCAAAAGAAAGATGGTACTTTGATAGTAGATGCTCAAGACATATGACAGGCGACAAGTCAAAATTCCTAAGCTTAACACCTAAGGATAGAGGTTATGTGACTTTTGGAGACAACGGAAAATGTAAAATCATTAGTATAATTAAGGTTAGAAAGAAATCTTCCCTATCTATTGATAACGTACTTCTTGTTGATAATCTCTTTAGTATTAGTCAATTATGCGATAAAGGTTATAGTGTATAATTTTTGCATGACACATGTGTTGTTGAAAACAAAGAAAGTAATAAAGTTTTATTTGTTGCAAAAAGATTTGAAAATGTTTACACTATCGATTTTGAAAATCTAAATTCTCAAAATGTTTAATGTTTTTCTGCTGTAAATGAAACTAGTTGGTTATGGCATAGGAGGCTAGGACATGCTAGCATAGATCTCCTATCCAAACTTGTCAAGAAAGATTTAGTCAAAAGTTTGTCTAAGACTAAATTAATTAAAGACAAGGTTTGTGATGCTTGCCAATTTGGTAAGCAGGCCAAAACAAGTTTAAAAAAGAAATAAGAAATTTCTACAAATAGGCATTTACAATTACTTCATCTTGATTTGTTTGGTCCTATGAAACCCCAAAGTCTTGGAGGAAAAGCATATTGTTTTGTTATTGTTGATGATTTTTCACGTTATACATGGGTTTTATTTCTTACAACAAAAGATGAAGTATGTCATGTGTTTGCTAAACTTTGTAAGAAAATTCAAAATGAAAAGGGTTATTCTATTCTGCACATTTATAGTGATAGAGGAGGAGAGTTTAAAAATAAAGATGTAGAAAATTTTTGTGACCAAAATAGAATTTCTCATAATTTTTTCACACCTTGAACTCCTCAGCAAAATAGGGTTATTGAGAGGAAAAACTGATATTTACAAGAAATGGCACGGACAATGTTAAATGAACACAAAATTTCTAAATATTTTTGGGCCGAGGCAGTAAATACTACTTGCTATGTCATGAATCGAGTTTTTATAAGACATCATTTAAACAAAACCTCTAATGAGCTATGGAATGGTAGAAAGCCCAATATTTCTTATTTTCATGTCTTTGGATGTAAATGCTTTATTTTAAATGATAAAGATGATTTGGAAAAATTTAAATCTAAATCTGATGAAGGAATTTTTCTAGGGTATGCTACAAATAGTAAAGCTTATAGAGTGTACAATAAAAGAACTATGACATTAATAGAATCCATTCATATAACATTTGATGAGGCTAACCCTTTTTCTTTTAAGATTCTAGTTGATGATGATTTAGATATAAATAAAGGAATGGAAGAATTGCAAATTAATGGAGACAAAGGCATAGAGATTCATGTGTCTAAAAGTCAAGATGAACATAAAGACCTACCAAAAGAATGGAAGGCAGTGAAGGATCACCCGATGGAACAAATCATAGGTGAACCTTTACGAGGTGTAAGTACTCGATTATCTTTTAAAATTATTTGTGATCATCTTACTTTTCTTTCACAAGAAGAACCTAAAAATATAAATGATGCACTAGAAGATGAATCTTGGATAATAGCCATGCAAGAAGAACTAAACCAATTTAAAAGAAATGAAGTTTGGAGTTTAGTTCCTAGGCCTAAAGATCATACAATAATTGGAACAAAATGGGTATATAGAAATAAAAAAGATGAAAATGGTATTGTAGTCCGTAACAAGGCTAGGCTAGTTGCACAAGGCTGGCTATAATTAAGAAGAAGGAATTGATTTTGAAGAAACCTATGCACCTGCAACTAGGATGGAAGCCATTCGCATGTTATTACCATATGCATCCTATAAAAACTATAAACTCTTTCAAATGGATGTAAAAACTGCTTTCTTAAATGGGTTTATAAATGAGGAAGTGTATGTTGAATAACCACCTGATTTTGAAGATTATCACTATCCAAATCATGTATTTAAATTAACAAAAGCATTGTATAGATTAAAACAAGCTCCTCAAGCTTGGTATGATAAACTAAGTAACTTTTTGTTAGAAAATAGATTTTCAAGAGGAAAGATTGACACAACTTTATTCATAAAAACAAACAAAGAAGATATGCTTATTGTTCAAATATACGTAGACAATATTATATTTGGTGCTACTAATGAAAATCTATGCAAGGAATTTTCGCTATGTATGCAAAACGACTTCGAGATGAGCATGATGGGGGAGCTCACATTCTTTTTTGGACTTCAAATCAAGCAAGCAAAGAATGGAACTTTCATCAACCAATCGAAGTATGTACGTGAATTGCTCAAGCGCTTTAAAATGGAAGAAGGAAAGGTTTTGGGAACTTCAATGAGTCTCTCAACCAAACTTGACAAAGACGAGCAAGGAAAACTAGTAGACACTAAGCTCTACCGAGGTATGATTGGTAGCTTATTTTATTTATTTATTTTTTGGGTAATTAATTTGTATAAAAAAGGAAAAATACACGATTACACGAATACAAAGGACATGCCCCAGGCCTTACAACCAGTTAGCCCATTAGCAAAGAAGAAACACTTCAGGACGACATACCTCATGCCAAAAGCCCGCTTTTTCTTTTTCTTACCACTAGACTTAGTCCCTGCCTTTTGTTTAGAGGTTGAAGGAGAAATTTCGTGCTCACCATCAACCGGGCACCTCAAGTCTATTGCTTCGCTATCTCTCACATCCACATGTGAGGGAGGAGCCGCAGGCTTGACACCCACATCTTCTACCTTATCTCCCACCTCTTCTAGCGTTGCTAATCCCACAACCGATGCATCTTTAGGCATCTCAGCCACCTCTTTGTAGTCCTCCTTCCGCTTAATCTCGACTTTGTTAACAACAGTTGTAGACCTGACATTATGTTTAGTGTGTGTATGGGTGCACGTTATCAAGTATGTCCTAAAGAATCACACTTAGTTGCTGTAAAAAGAATCCTAAGATATTTAATTGGCACCATAGATATAGGCTTGTGGTATCCTAAGTTCACATCCTTTGAAATGATTAGTTATTCTGATGCAGAGTTTGCGGGTTACACAATTGACCGCAAAAGCACTAGTAGCACATGTCATTTTTTAGAAAAATCACTTGTTTCTTGGTTTTCAAAGAAACAAAACTCTGTAGCCTTATCTACCGCTGAAGCCGAATATGTGGCTGTAAGTAGTTGTTGTGCACAAATTTTATACATGAAACAACAACTCACTGATTTTAAATTAAAATACGATGTTGTGCCAATTAAATGTGATAATACAAGTGCGATAAATATTTCTAAAAATCTAATTTTGCATTCACGAAAAGGTGACATCATTTCCTTCGTGATCATGTACAAAAAGGTGACATCTTTTTAGAATTTGTGAACACTAGTGAACAATGGGCGAACAATTTTACTAAACCTCTTAATGAGGATCGCTTTATCATTATTAGACGACAATTGGGCCTAATGCATGTTTGCGAGGTTGCATAATCTTAATTAAAGAAGAATTTTATAGTAAATTAAAATTTTTTTCGAAGGCTCTGCTAGAAATCAAAAACAGTGCAAACATACTGACCAGTCGACTGAACACCATTTTCCAGTTGACTGAACAAAATTTTCTCAGTCTAGTCGATTGAACTTACTACTCCAGTCAACTGAACTGACGGGGTTTCAAAAACCTAGAAGCCGAATCATTTTTTAAACACTGTTATTTCATTTTCACCTCTCGACTTCTCTCTCCTAGGGCATAAATATACTGGTTTTTGACTTAAAAAGGGTTCCAACTAAAACCCCTCTCTCACACCACCATTCTACCTCTCTTACATCTTCTATTTCCATCTCTCAAAACCCTTCCATGGCTCCTAGGGGTAGAGGAGGTAAAGGTAAATCCAATACTAGAGATGATCCCATCGGCAAAAATGACCAATGGTTTAGCACGAGTTGCACCGAAGTTCTCTACAAGCATCATCTCCAATCTCTCGATCCCATTTTTGGTAAAATCCTCAACATGCGCTTTTTGGATGAATATTTTCCTCATGTTTTACGTCTTTTCTCTAAAACTGGTTAGAGGCCATACATAATCTATCAACCCAAAGGTGTCTATCACCAAATCACTTGACTATTTTATGTCAATCTCTCTTAAGAACTTAACCCAAATCCAAATAAACATTATACTCACTTTTCTACTTATCTCTATGGAAAAACGTACAAATTTTCTGATAAAGACATAGCAAATCTTTTTGGAATGGGTCGAGGAGACTTTATTTGTCCCCAAATTTCTTCTCAATTATGGATCATGGCCCAAGAATTCACTCCCAAAATATTTTTACCCATGATCATGACTGAACCCCCTCTAAATTTTTCTCTCACCCCATCTTACTATCAACTCACACTTGAGGCCAAAATTTTACATCTTATTACTACATACAACATATTGCCTCGTAGTGGATCTCGCACTTATATTTTCTATCTTGATTGTTTCATTTTATGGTGCATTTACATGGAAAAACGTCTCGATCTTCCATCTCTCATATGTCAATGGATGCTTTCGAAAAAATGTACCAAGAGACATACTCTTCCTTATGGAGGTTTTCTCACAGTTCTTTTTGAGTCTTTTGGTTTTTCTCCATCTCCTTCTAATTTTATTCCACCCAAAAATTTTGATTTTCTTACCACTACAACCTTGAAGCAAATGGGTTATCGCTTACAAAATGGACAGTGGCTACCCAAAAATCAAAGGCAAGATCCTCAAGTTGCCCAAGATAGTGATGAGGAAGCTAAGGCTGCTGCCTATGCACGTGATGATGCTCCTCCACCTACTTCTCCTTCATCCCATCCACCTGCTCCTACCACTGCTCATGTTGCTACTCTTGATCCCTCCACCAAATCTTTTTTCAAGAAATTGGTAAAGTCTTTCTCAAAAAGGGTTGACAAATAATTTGCCAAAATCAACACTCGTCTCACTCATCTTGAGGATGCCTTCGGTGTTCCTCCCTATGATGCTTCTTCACCCGAGGATGATGGTGATGGTTATAGCAATGCCGACGAGGAAGATTCTAGCTCTACTTTTTGATAATAACAAAATGGGGAGAAACAAGTGCTGAAAAAGGAAAAGGCAAAAAGAAAATGTGAGACCCGGAACCCTTTCTTTTAGGATATTTATATACATGACATGTTTCTTTCAGTATATAAATAGTCCCGATGCATGGTTAATGTTTCAAGTTGTAAAACATGATGTATAAATGTGTTTTACGCTTTTCGAACTTTAGTAGAGGCTTGTTTGGCTAGTGTTTTGACCTAAAAACATGTTTTGCATTGAAAAACACACTATCCAGCAATTTGGCCGACTTGAGGGCTTGGCCTAGTCGACTAGACTAAGAATTTTGAGTTCGATCGACTAGACATGGGGGTTTGATCAACTGGACAGTACCTTTTTTCCGTGTCAATAAATATCCAGTGGGCTGAGATATTTGTTTTAAACCTTTCTTCCAAGCTAAGTTACCCATTTTCTCTACTTTCTCCCTAGCTTTGCGGGTTCGGGGCTTAGTTTTTTGGTAGTTTATTTATGGATCCTTGTTGTACGCGCCGTAAGCTTTGCGTTCATTCAGACGAATTCTCGTTCTGACGCTGTTCAATTTTGAGACGTTGAGTTTTTAACTCTCTGAGGTACGATTCTAGGCCCTACTATTGTTAAAGGGTGTTATATACAGTTATATGTGTTTTTACCGGGTAAAAAATATATGAAATGTCATTTTCATGTTTTAAACCTTGATTTTTGGATAAAAAGTGGGTTCTACGCCTTTCTCGATTTATTTCATGATTCAAGCGTGTTGATATCCGTGTGTTGATATTGGTGGTTTTCAAAAGGAGGTTTAAAAATGAGGTGTTTTGTGAAAATGGTGAAAAACATATTTTTTGGAGGTTTAGAGCTAACCCTTGGGGTTGAGTCTCAACTCTTAAATGTTTTGTTGAAAGTGATTGTTGATCTCCATGTCGATGGATTGGATCTCTTTTTATACATGTGTTGTATAAACCGTTTTGCGAGTTTTCGTGTTTGAGCAATGGTGGGTTTTTAAATATTTTCCATAGATGTACTGTGACAGTGTGTGGTTTTGAGTTGGACTTCTATTGCTCCTTGGTGGAAGTCCAAAAACGTGCGCAAAGTGGGTTCGCTACAGTCCCTCGGGTTAATCCCCGTAAACGTGATTTGGTTATGCTTCGTCCATCGATCGTGGAAATCCATAAAGAAGTCTGTTGCCCCGTGAGTGGCTTTATTGTTGTAGCTCCGTATAGAATTTGTCATTACCTAGCAGGCTTTAAGTGGTTTAGGACTAGGGTAATGGGTAGGAGTCTATAGTTGTTACCTTTGTCTGTGTGGTAGAGTCGGTACATAGGATTTCATTTATATCTTTCTCCTTAGTTGTGTGGCCCGAGTGGAGCATACTATTTTATTACAGCTTTTCCTTAACTGTGGCATGATATCTGTTAGGATGATATGCATAGTTTGAAGAATGGAAAACTTGTAGTTTTGGAAGAAAAACCTTTTTGACTCCTGTGGTTGAGTCTGTATGCTTATGATTGCATAACATGCTTTACAGCTTACTGTCTATTTTCTATTGGGCTTGGGCTCACGGTGTGGGATTTTGCTATAAAAACCTTTTTCAAGTGAGCATGTGGAATTGACCTAGATTCTTGTGGTGGCGAAGACTAGCTGCAGTTTTCCTATTTTGACATGTACTTTTACATGTGATGCCTGTTTCAGAAGGTGAGTTTTGTACGACTTGAGGTGATATACTTATTCATGTATGGGATTACATGTTTACTATTTATGAGAGTTGAACTGTGGGGATCTTTTATCCAAATGTTACATATTTTAGAGTTGATGATTTTCTAACTACAAATCTTATTTTCTTAAACGGTGTTTTGGTGGGCTTTTGCGTGACCCTAGTGTTTGGGGCCTGATAGAAAAGCTCCACTTCACCACACTTCACCACTTCTTTTTCTTTTTCTTGGAGAGCATTATTTTGGATCATGTACTTATGCTATTTATGCTACTCTTAGTCCTTAGTTTTTTAGATATTGTTTATCTTATAGTTGTGCTTGGATGTTTACTTGGTTTATCATTTGAATGGTTATGTGGTTATCTTTATTGATATTGAATATTTAAATGGTTACGCTTAAATGGTTTCATATTGAATATTGAATGAATATATGCATGTTAATATCTTATGAATGATTGAAAAGAGGCTTACCATTTGAAAAGATCATTTGAAAATATTTTATGGAATAAGTTCTATGATTGAAATGAACTTCAATATCTTCACAATTTATGCATATTGTAAGGGGGAGTTTTTCAAGTCTAAAAGATTATTATCTCATGCTTATTGATAAGGGGAGCTTTATTTAAGCTTTTTTACGTTATTTTGCTATGTATTTGTCATCATCAAAAAGAGAGAGATTGTTGGACTAATAAGGTTTCAATGACCGATTTTGATGATAACAAACCTAAGTATCTAATTTTTTTTTTGGTAATTAACTGTAGCATAAAAAAAAATAGGACAGCATACAAGGGACATATCCCAGCCCTTACAAACACACCAAAACCAAAACCAAAAGCAAAAGAAGGCTTTCAGCTAAACCACAACCAAACAAGAAAGTAAACTAACCTACAAAATATAAACTATTGAACAGCAACAAAGAGGAGGCCACGGCTGCCACCCCAATAATTGAGAATAATGGAGGAGGAAGCTAGGCTAACCAAATACAAAGCTATACAATAACCAAGAAACTAAAAACAAAATAAAACGCCAATAGTCGAAAATTGCCCAAATAAACACAAAACCGCAGCAACAGTATACCAAGCTGATCAGCACTGCTAGAACACCCAGCCACAACCAGGAGCAGAAAAAACTGCCCCACCTTGAAGGGGACTGGATCCTAATAAGCTACAAACATCAACCAGGACAGAACATCCCAAACAGAAAGCAACAGAGGGCCTAGACCATGCAAACAATTGCCGGCCTTCTAGGCTAAAAGAACCGCAGGCCGCAAACCAAACAATTGATGCAGACCAGCCACGAGAATGAACAAAAACTTATCCCACCATGAAAAAGGGACCCACTGAACAAGCCGGCTAAAAGAAACCAACAGACCCCCTGAAGAACCGAAAATAAGCCGACAACAGGACTAGCTAAACGAAAGCACCACATAATAGATAATAGATCCTATGGATAGCCCCCATAGCTAGGAGAACAAAATAATATATACATTACCATATGTACAAGGGAAGAGGCTATGAACACCCCACATAGCTAGGAAGCAAAAAAAAGGAGATATCCACGAAAAGAGAAGCCAACATATCAGCAGCCTCACCGACGGGACTTCTTCCATTTTGGATAGGTAAAAACACATGATCTGAGATGCATAGAGAACCCATCAGAAAACCAAGTAAAGAGAAACACACCCACCTAGAAACCTCACACACTCCACACAGGTGTATCACCCTACACTCCAACAAAGATGATAGAAGCTAAACTCACTGCCGCTGCTTCCCAAAACCACTACACAAGAAGCAAACTTAATTCATAATAGTTAGAAAAATCTCACATCACTCACAAAATATAGGAGGAACACTAACTCTCCAAATAAAAAATCCCAAAACTCACAGCTCCTATAACTTCTATGGTAACCTGCACAACAAACAAACTTGCAAGCAATAAAGATTAGAGACCTTAATAACACTCGCACAATATAAGTGAAACACTCAGCCCTCCAAGGAGGTGGAAGGGATAAAACTCTCAAAACATCCATGCAAAGTCTCTAAGCTGCAACAAACAGCAAACAATTAATAAAAAAACATTACTGGAGAAAATGTCCATCACCAAACTCCATTCACCCTGAATCTCCATATTAGCCTGAGAAACAGGCACACGCCTCATGGAGGAAAGCCTCTCTCTTATCATCTCGAAGATCTCCCTAAGAACACCCTCCCAACCCTTCTTCTTTCCCTGAAATGTTCTAAGGTTTTGCTCCCTCCAAATACAGTAAACCGATATGGAAAGCGCCAAACGTTTAACGGTAGCTCCCAAAGATTTACCAACCACCCTAGTTGCAAAAGCATCTTTTCAAGCCATCCAAGAGCTCTCGGTCCAACTGCCTCTACACTTGGATAAAACCCAAGCCCAGATAGCAGTAGCAAAGGGCCAAGCAAAGAAGAGATGGTCATGAGACTCAACAGCCCCGGAGCATAAGCAACTGCTAGTGTCACACTCAAGACCTAACATTTTAAGCCTGTCCCCGGTACTAAGGCGACCTCTCACAGCAACCTCTAAGTATCTAATTGCGCACATTGAGATTGTTTATAGAAAATATATGCTTAGCACAATTCAAGATACAAGATGGAAGCCATTACGCATAATTCCAAATCAAGTTCTTTGGCGACAAGTGTTTGATACAAATACAAGAGTTGAAGAAGGATTGAAGAACACATTTTTAAATTTTATATTTTAGGATCTATGTACATTCACTAAGCTCATGAATATTACTTTTGAAGCTCATAGGAGTCCTAAAACTCTTGAAAATATTTTTTTCAAAACATAAAATAATTAAAATCTTTTTGGAAAAATAAAAATCTAGATTTTTAATGATCCAGTCGACTGAGACTTTATAACCAGGTGACTGACTGAACTATCAAAAATTGATTTTCAGATCTAAAACAGTTCAGTCGACTGACCCTTGAGGTCCATTAGACTGAAGTATGGTCCAGTCGACCAAACTAGTCTATCTAGTCGACCGAACAAGTTAAAATTTGATTTTTTGCTGAAAACGGCTAGTTTGAACTTACTCTATTTAGCCCAACGGCTAGTATGATTTTGAGGCCTATAAATAGAGCCCTTGAGCTCTTGTTTTATTCATCAAAAGCCTCTCAATCATTCTCTCATATACACTCTCTTAGTGCTTCAAATTCTTGAATTTTTCATTCATATTTTTTCAGAGAAAAGATCATTAGTTTTCTCCTTGAGCTTCATAGTCATATTCCATTTAGAAGTGAGTTAGAGCGTTCATTATTTGTACTCATCTGCTCATTGTAGGAGCATTTTATTGTACTACTTCTTGTTGTTGTATTGTATTTATGAAAGGCATTTCTCAAAAGAGACTAATCCACCTGCAAGGATTGGATTGCTTGAAAAGAGTACATTCTCAAGAGAGGCTACTCTGCCTAGACTAAGGAGAGAGGCTCCTCTGCCTAGACTAAGGAGAGAGGCTCCTCTGCCTATTGAAGGAGATGTAGTAAGAAATCCTCATAGCAGTTGACTTGAGGTAAGAACGTAGGCCGTTGCGTCGAACCTTGTAAAAATCGTGGTGTTCTTCTTCTTGCTTACTCATTTTCTTTATTTACTTTATTGCTTGTTATTACATCACATGCACTTGCATTTGAATCATTTATTATTTATTTCTTGTATCTTTTAATTTTTGAAGCTAGAGAGTTTTGATTTCATTTTGCAAGAAATATTGTCAAATAAAATATTCTTGTCATTTCATCAAGAAGCCATATTAAAAAAAAATTATTATACTTAAAGTTAAAAGCTATACTTATTTTGTTAAATCAAGAAAAGTGTTGTATTTGATTAACAAGAAGTTTTAAATATTGTAAATCTACACTTGTACTTAAATCATTCAACAAAAAGTTTTTTTTGTTCAATACAAATTCATTCGTGATTTAAATATTTTGAAAAAAATTATTTGTTTATAAGATCAATCAAATTCATTTGTGATTTAATCTTTAACAAGTAGCTTTACTTGAATATTATCTCTTTTTTTGGGTAATTAACTGTAATATAAAAAAAATGTACATGTATCTAAGGGGCAAACCCCAGGGGTTACAACGCTAACCAACGAAAAACACGAAAACAACAAAAACAACCAGACCCATAACCCCCGCTTGACAGCGGGGGACCTATCCATACACATCCCGCAAGGATAGGAATCAACAAAACCAAATCGAAACTGAAACTAGGAATACCAGTTCAATAAAAACTAAGAATACAAGTTCAAAGGCCCACCAGAGGATTGATTCATTTTCCTTTTGCTATTACTTTCCTGCATTCCTGAATTTTGCTTTGCGGTAGAGGCCGGAATTACACTTAAATCTTCATCCACGACGTCCAAAAGAGCCCAAAAAGAATTTGAGGACAAAACTCCATACACCACTTACTCCCCTACACCTACATCAGCTGACTTTGATAACTCCACAGTAGTAGCGTCCAATTTAGGCACCTCAGCCACATCTGGCTGCAGGGTGGTCGTAGCCTCCAAAGGAGATGGGCTCGCAACTGGTTCTGTGGTATTTCCTGGAATAAGCTCTTGCAACCGATGCAGTTTTGCACAAATGGCTTCATATATTTCCTCAGAACTCGGCTTGAGGCCAGATCGAACAAATAGTTCTTCCTTCTCAATCAATTCGTCGACGCAAGATAGGACATTTTGGAACCGGCTAACAGTCGGAGATCGAACATCAGTGGTAGGAATCTCCCTTGCCTTGCTCAACACATCTATATTATCCTCCTCCAGTGTAACCTAGCCCTGACCCACAACTTCCCGCTCGCCCTTCAAGCTAGGAAGAGGCTCACATACCTTCCCTTTGCTCAAACCAGCGGCACAAGAGGTTGAACAAGATGGGCTACCAGACCAACCATCGGCCCTGGTAACCTCCTTCCCGCGTCCAACTCGAATCCATTCATTTCAATGCTCCACAAGTTTATTTTGACATCGACTAAAATCGTGACCGGAAGCGTTACAATGAGAACAAACCAAAGGTAAACCTTGATACTTAACACTAACTGCCACAATATCCCCTTCACATTGAACCAAGATTGAATGCGGCAAAGACTTAAACGCGTCGATTTCAACACAAACCCGTGCATATGATATGCGCTGCTTCGTATCTGTGGATCGATCCAAAAAAAGTGGAATACCCACTGCACTTGCTATTCTACTCAAGCATGGAGGGTTCAAAAATTTAAGGGGTAATTCGTGGAATTTTACCCAAATAGGAATATTAAAGATAGCCTCTTTAGAAAGTTTAAGCCTCTTTTTCCACCTTCGCAAAATCAAGAGCTTACCAGAGAAATGCCATAGCCCCTTGTCTAGGATGGTCTCCATATCTACTGAGCTTTTGAACTTAAAAATGTAAAACCCCTTATCCGTACCATGAATTTTAAATCCGGCATAGAAGTACCATGAATTTTAAATCCGTACCATGAATTTTAAATCCGTACCCCTTATCAAATCCGGCATAGAAGATATGGGTAGTAATTTGTCGTGGGAAGTAATGAAGGAGTTACTGCCTTGCACAATGAATTTTAGGAATGATTTTTCTAATCGTTAGGTGATGCTGTGTTTGAATGATTATAGTTGTGAGAGTAATCATTGTCGAGAAAATGTTGAGGATGTTGCTGTTGAGTTCTTGGTTGAGTATAATGGAATGACTGTTAGCTTGAGATCTAGAGTTGAATTTCGGGAACGAAATTTCCTAAGGGAGGGAGGTTGTGACGATCTGACCCGTCTGATTTATTTTGAGGTGATTCAGATACCAAAATTTAAAATATTGTGACCACTATATATAGTTAAGTTTTTCTTGTACAACCAAAAAAAAAAGGAGATTAGAGGAGGAAACCTCTAGAAGCCTCAAGAGAGTAAAAAAAAATTTCAAAACAAAATAAATCCCGAACGCCCCCCCTTTTCATGGATGCTTTCTTCTGCTTCAGTTTACTGAGGAGAGAGTAAGAGAGAGGGAGAGAGAGAGAGAGAGAGATGTTGGGGAAAGACGCTAGCGGTGAGGCGGTGGCACGACGTCTTCATGGAATCGATCGACAGTGTGACGGTAGAAAACGACAGAGCTCACGACGGTGGTTGCCGAAACTGTGGATTGCTGAAAAAGCTGGGGTTTCTAATTGGGAGCAAAACTCTAGACAACCAAAACATGGAGAGAGACC
This sequence comes from Heliamphora pulchella, assembly GCA_032270985.1. Taxonomy (NCBI): domain Eukaryota; kingdom Viridiplantae; phylum Streptophyta; class Magnoliopsida; order Ericales; family Sarraceniaceae; genus Heliamphora; species Heliamphora pulchella. The sequence continues at coordinate 14,347 of JAULJZ010180442.1, forward strand.
GAGTTCTTTTTCCCTCTAACGCTGGGTACCTCTTCTTCTTACATTCATGTTCTCTGTTTACGTTATTGCCATGGAAGCTACATTAATCTTTGTTTTCCTGTAAAATTAGAGGTCAAAATAATCAAATTGGAGCAACCCGATAGAGGTTCAGGCTCTTCGAGATCAGCAATTGTGAAACAAAGCAACCGGGAACCTCAAGATTTCTCACTGGCTGAACCTAGGGTTTGTCATCTTGAACGAAACTCTTAGATGTTTTGTTTCAAGGGGTAGGATTTAGACTATCTTAAGTTCTTTACTTTGATTTGAGTTGATTTTCATAAACTAGAATTGATGTTTCAGAGAAACCTACATATGATTGAGAATACATAATACTACCTGATTAATTAAATTTGACTACATAATTTGAGTCGAAAATCCATTTGGGAAGACCTAGAAAACTAGGGGACTATTTTAAGAATTAAAATCACAAGTTAAACTTAGTCACTTTGAATTGAGGAGTTTATGAGTGATATGAATTGAAAATTAAATACTTTATCTAAGACTAATTGGCAGGAGTCAACGATGTCTTAATCTCATAGAGAATGGACTTAAAGGGTGAAGGGTAATATTGTGGATTTTAATTTAAATCTTATTGAGTTATGATTGGAGACTTAAATTTTATGGTTTAATTAGGGGAATTGATTAACTTAAGCCTGTGGTGTTTGAGTTCGTTGGGATACATTATTGACAAATGAAACTAATGCTAATATATAAAATAACTAAGTAAAATGGAGAGGTAAAGTTTACAATTTGAGTTAAGATGTGAATAATTCTTATAAAATCTAGTTAACTATTGTGTAAGTAAATTGATTCAATAATAATGGAAAGAGGAGTGGAATATGGTACCAACAACAAGACGTTTGAGTGGTATAATTTATTATTTGTGAAAGTGGATGGTAAATCTTACAAAAAGTGACTGCAATATTTGATTTCACTACATACTAATTTGGATGGAATGTCAAAATGAGGATGCTCAAGAGAAAGGTTTGGATCATCTAAATTGATATTAAGTTAAATTGACTTGGCTCATTAGAATTGAATTAATGTTGAATGTGAGATATGTGGATATTAATTTGGAATCTTTGTGAATAAATTGAGCATTGAAACTTGTTGGTTGAAGAATATTAATATAATAAAACTTGGATTTCAAGAGAGTTGCATCAATGGTTGAGTATAGAATCTCCTTTTATGTTGATAAACCAAATTGGAATGATTTACAAGAAAATCGCATGAAGTAGAAATTTAATTTAAATCTTAGCGGTAAACCATAAAGTTTGGGAAGAGTGTAGTAATTTGAGAAACTTAAACTCACGGACTCAAAAAGGGTAAAATTGTGTTATGATAGTTTCATCAAAATTAAATTAAAGATTGAATTTGAATCGTTTTCTTTATACCTAAATACTCTGTTTAGTTTGAAATTAATGAGCTAAAGTCTTGGGTTTGGTATGTAAGTGGAGTACACTTATCAGTATTAACAAATGTGGCTATAACAAACTAGATTGGATGAAAATCAACTAGAAGTATGGACTAAAATGAGTAAATGTTGCCATCTTTGAATACAATAAAAACATTTGAGATATGTTTAATGTTTGTGAACTAAATTTGTAGTTTAACTGAAGAATTTGGGAGAATTATGAAAATCTAAACTAATGCATGATTTACTCAAATTGATTTCAAATAAAAAGGGGTTTGATTTATTATTGTTGGATAAATGTTGATTGTCGGATGTATAAATATTGCTTCAGCCTTGTGATATGAATTTATTAGTGAACATGTAATAAAGATAGATGACTTAAATGTATTTAAATAATTGCATGAGAATGGGAACGATTTGGTGAATGTGAAATAAGAATAAATGTTTATACAATCTAATTGGAAACACTCGGAAAATTGTAAACCTTTTAATAGAATTGAGGTTAAGAAATTAGTGAATAAGTTTGTAATAGATGAACTATTGAAGTATAATTGGATCCACTCGACTTGTTAGTTTGTGATTTAAGAGGTATGATTGAAATTTAACAAGAAGACTTGGAATATAATGGAACGATCAACTGCATCAAGTGTTGTGATTTTTAAGTTGCTAACAAAAAGAGAAATGATACAAAAATTTGATTTGAACTTATGCTACGGACATGAGAATGAGGTATTTGATGTTTAAAGAAGTGATTGGAAAATGATATGATTATGAAATATTATTTGGAATTGAAATTTGAATGGACAAATTGAATAGATGATGATAGAAACTTATGGAAGTTTGTTTTAGATCATGATATCGAATTTAAAAGTGAGTTTCAAGTTGATATCTATATGCATGATGGGTGTATTCCTTTTAAAATGACGTGATCTTGTTTGCATTTGACTTGGATGGAGAAACGGGATACTAAAGCAAAATGTGATTTGGAAATCAAATAGGAAATTGAAATTTGGAATGAAAATGATATTTCGTGGCAATGAGTGGAAGAGGAATCATTTGTGGGTTGGACTCCCGGATTGTGGAAATAAATGTGATTAACAAATAATGAACCGTATGGATTGATGTCGATTAAGTTTGGCTTGCACAGCTCTGCGGTGAAAGACTGAAAACTTGCGCAAGATGAGGACCACATGCCCACGGTTTAGCCCCCGAAATGTGGTGGTTGTATCGTGATGAGTTATAGAGCAACCCATTCCACAAGGCTTCGCGTAGCCTATTAGGGGCAAATGGGGCGATGTTTCTATAAGCTGCGTCCGACACCAGTTCATTAGGTGTGATACGATTTTGTGAAAATTGGGTAATGAGTTAAAAATGGGAATAATGTGAACGAAAGAAACGAGTTAAAAAGGGACATTTTTGTGCGTGGGTGTGTGTGTAAACGAAAAATGACTTGATGAAACTTATATTTGTTTTTATTTCGGTTACACCATCACACCTCATAAATCATGCATTGCACTTTTTTTAGTCTTATCCTACGAGCTTCGGCTCAAGTTGTATGTATCTAATTTTTTACAGGTTTTAATAAAAGAAAAGCAAGCAAAGGTTGGGATCTTGAAGAATATTTTGAAGAAAGGAGCAATTTTATTATTTTGATTTATGGATATAATTATATATATATATATACATGTTTAAATTTCATATCTTTGTTTCAAAGTATTGTATTGGGAGACTTTTATTGAGAATTGTTTGGATGAATGTAATTATCAAACGAATCTAGTAATATTCATATATGATTTAATGCTCGTGGAAATGAATGCCATAGTAATGAAATGATGCTTGTGAGTCATTATGTGAGACCCGGAACTCTTTCTTTTTATGTTATTTATATACATGACATGTTTCTTTTCGTATATGAATAGCCTTGATGCATAGTTTATGTTTCAAGTTGTAGAATAGTATGTATAAATGTGTTTTTCGCTTTCTAGGGTTCGGTAGAGGCTTGTTTGGCTAGTGTTTGGACCTAAAAACCTATTTTGCATCGAAAAACACACTGCCCAGCAGTTCGGTCGACTGGAGGGGTTAACCCAGTTGACTGGACCGAGAATTTTGAGTTCGGTCAACTGGACATGGGGGTTCGATCGACTGGACAGTTCCTTTTTGCCATTTCTATAAATATCCAATGGGCTGAGATATTTGTTTAAACCTTTCTTCTTGGCTAAATTTTCCCTTTTCTCTGCCTTATCTCTAGCTTTGAGGGCCCGGGGCTTGTTTTTTATTAGTTTATTTGCGGATCCTTACTATACGTGCCGTATGCTTCGCGTTCATCCGGTCGGATTCTCATTCTGATGCCGTTCAATTTTGAGACGTTGAGTTTTTAACACTCCGAGGTAGGATTTTAGACCCTACTGTTGTAAAAGGGCGTTATATGCAGTTATATTTGTTTTCATTGGGTAGAAAATACATCAAATGTGGTTTTCATGTTTTAAACCTTGGTTTTGGGTAAAAAGTGGGTTTTACACCTTTATCGGTTTATACATGATTTGGATGCATTGGTATCCGTAGTTTTCAAATGGAGTTTTGAAAATGAGGTGTTTTGTGAAAATGATGAAAAACGTATTTTTGGAGGTTTGGAGCTAACCCTTGGTGTTGAGTCTCAACTCTTAATTTTTTTTTTGGAAATGGTTGTTGATCTCCATGTCGATGGATTGGATCTCTTTGTATACATGTGTTGTATAAACTGTTTTGCGGGTTTTCGTAGTTGAGCTACGGTGGGATTTTTAAATGTTTTCTATAGATGTACTGTGACAGTGTGTGGTTTTAAGTTAAGCTTCTATTTCTCTTTGATGGAAGTCCGAAAAACGTGCGGAGAGTGGGCTCGCAACGGTCCCTCGGGTTAATGCCCGTAAACGTGGTTTGGTTATGCTTCGTCCATCGGTCGTGGAAATCCGTAAAGAAGTTTGTTGTCCCATGAGTGGCTTTATTGTTGTAACTCCGTATAGAACTTGTCATTACTTAGTAGGCCTTAAGTGGTTCAGGACTAGGGTAATGGGTAGAAGTCTATAGTTGTTACATTTATCTGTGTGACAGAGTCGGTACATAGGATTTCATTTATATCTTTCTCCACGGTTGTGTGGCCCAAGTGGAGCATACTGTTTTATTACAGCTTTCCCTTAACTATGGGATGATATCTGTTAGGATGATATGCATAGTTTGAAGAATGGAAAACTTGTGATTTTGGAAGGAAAACCTTTTTGACTCCTGTGGTTGAGTCTGTATGCTTATGATTGCATAGCCTACTTTACAGCTTTACTGTCAATTTTCTATTAGGCTTCGGCTCACGGTGTGGAATTTTGCTATAAAAACCTTTTTTAGGTGAGCATGTGGAGTTGACCTAGATTCTTGTGGTGGCGGAAGACTAGCTGTAGTTTCCTTGTTTTGACATGTACCTTTACATGTGATGCCTGTTTTAGAAGGCGAGTTTTGTACGCCTTAAGGCGATATACTTATTCGTGTATGGGATTGCATGTTTACTATTTATGAGAGTTTAACTGTGAGGATCTTTTATCCAAATGTTACAGATTTTTGAGTTGAAGGTTTTCCAACTACAAATCTTATTTTCTTAAATGGTGTTTTTGTGAGCTTTCGCGTGACCCTTGTGTTTGGGGCGTGACACGTTATGTAATTTTATTCTGTATAGTTGATAAATAGCTTTAATTGTGATTGGATATTGAGACCCAGGCGGTGCCTGAGTGTATATTCTTATTTGAGTTTGACAAGAATATTTGGGATAGCCTGAAAAACAGAGGAAACTCTACCAAAATTTTTTTTTGAATTATATTTAGAATATTTTTTTTTGAAGTTTTGGAATGAAATTTCTTTTAAACCAAATTAAATCCAAGTGTTTTCTTTAAAGAAAGTTCTAACCACAAAATTTTGTTTTTATAAAAAGGAGTCCCCTCAGTTATTCTGTAAAATTGGGTTATCAAGTGGGATTCACGTGCCTCGGGTTGAGGGCGTGACAATCTTCCTCTCCCATTTTGCTGATTAACAATAGGCCTGACAGCTTAAAAGGTTGTTGGTGCCCTTCCGATTGAGGTGGCAGTTGTTTCCATTGCTACTGTTGATTTTCCAAGTTCTCATGTCCTATATGAGGACATTGTGACTTTTTGTGCCTAGGCTGACTGCATTCATAGCAGACCCTTACCTTTGTAGGTTTACCCCTTGCTTGCCATGGTCTGTTGACCGGGTGGTATGGCTTTGGGGAACAAATTCCCTATTGTTCCTCAGTGGTCTACCGTGACTAGTAATCTGCTTTCTCTAACTCCAAATCCTTCTAGGGTCAGCTAAGTCCGTCTTTGCCATTAGGGCTTCTTGTACTACTAGTGTGTAAGTCGAAAGCTATAAGAAGATGACTCTAGTTCGGATAGAGGGTTCTAGGCCCCACTCGACCTTTCGTTCCCTTGATTTTTCGTCAGGTATGATGATCACGGCGAATCGGCTCAACTCTTCGAAGCGGTTGACATACTGGGTTACCTACATAGATTCCTGTTTTAGCTCCAGAAACTCTCTAACATGTCCCTGTTGAAAAAGGGCTGGGAAGTACTTTTCCAAAAATAATTCTTCAAACAGATTTTAAATCAGAGCTGCTACATTTTATTTGGGTAATTAAGCTGCTATATTTTGGGTGTTGTTAATCATAGATCCTCAGTAGTCGAACTCTCCTTCCAATAGGTGTGCTGCTAGAGCTATTTGATCGGCATTGGTCTACACTCCAATGGAGTTAAATAACTTTTTGATAGCTCTTAGTCATTCTTCGGCTACTTTCGGTTCAGCTTCTCCCTTGAACATAGGGGCTCGTTGTTTTCTGAGTTCTGATAAGAACCATACTCCGTCTCGGATGTGAGGTCGGTTAATGCTGGTGGCAAGCTCACGCAAGACCTGAGCTAGCCCTAGAGCTTCTTCGTCTATAGGTCCATCTGTTGGCCATTGATGGTTAGGTCGTCTACCCCCCATCGGGAACAAAGAGGGAAGGTGTTGCGGTTTGTGGGTTATCTTTTTGAAGTCTGGATTGTCTTTAGGTTTTGGGACCTTGTAGAGTTAAATTAAGATTTATTCACTTATATTTCATAACATTCATGTTTGAGAACATAACCAATTGAGAAGACAAGTTTTTCTTAGAATGATTATAAAGAGAGAGGTACATAACACATAAGGGACCAACCATAATAGCTGTGGATAAAACCATCGGACTTTGACCTCGTAGTCCCACGTCACTTCCAAAGTTCCATAGCATTTCCATTGCACTTCCATAAGCCACACTCCTACGGATCCCATGCGAGCTTTGTCAGTGATGGCGATAGGAACCTGTATGTAGGTCTCCGATAGAGATGTAATCGGTTGCATGAGCCCTCACTTAGCAGTTCTTGCAGTTGGGGGTTTTGATCTCCAAAACTTGTTAAACGCGGACGTTGGCAGACATTCTAGGTCATAACACCAAGAAGGGATCTGCTTCGCGATTCGATGATGTCCTAGGAGGTCCTCTTGAAAACGTGTTGTTGGAGATAAAACTGCCAAGATCATTGTTTTTGTAAACGATTTTTGATGAAAAAATAATTAGACGGGCAAATGCCGAAACAGGCTTCAGATAAAACTTTTGACGTTGAACGATCAAAATTAAAACCCGTGCAACCACAGTTAATTTAGAAGAATACCTTTTTAGCAGTCGAATCTTCAATTACATTTTTTATTCTGAGTTGAAACTCCTATCAGACATGCTACTGCATTCCCTTATGCGATTCTTGAATGTAGTGTGGGCTGCAATCTGTCAAGAACTCATACCAGTAGAACCTGAACCACTTTAGTCTTGAAAGATAAGTTATAAAACTGGTTCGGCCTACCCGCATATTTATAGGGCTACAACAGGGATCTGTGGAGTAATTATGAGTAAGACTTCCAGTGGAATTCAGACACCCAACAATGGATTTTGCAATTAAGCAAATCTCATAACGGTATCTGCAATTATGGAAAACTAGCAACGATTTCTGCAATTTTTATAAAATACTGAATTACAGTTCACACCACTAAAGAACTATAATTTCACTCTGACCCATAATCTAAAGAACTTCTTGCATTGAGCTCTTTTTATTAAATACTTAAAATTTCTCCCCACGTTAAGATTTTTGATACATGCCAATTAAATTTAATTACTGACAATTTAATTTAATCGGCATCTTTAAATTTTTTAACCCCTTCTGCTTAACTTATTTGACTGCTGGATAATCAAATCTAACTGTAGGGTTTGGTCCGGTCAAAACTTATAAACTTCCTTAAGGGGTATCGTCTGTCTTGATCATTCGGGACGTAGATTCCGTCAATAATTAATATTCACCATATAAATAATACCGCTATCTAACTCATAAAGAATATAGACCTATATAAGATCACACCATCTAACGAATCAAAATAACCAATATTAAATATACACAAATCAACAATTATTTCAGAATTAAAAGTATAAACATTATTCATAATAACCTTAGGGTTCGTTTGATAACACGGGCTGGATTGGATTAGATTAGTGTGAGGTGAGATTGGTAATAAGGTGGGATTAGTAGTGAGGTGGGATTAATTTTTTTGTGTATAAATTGAGTAGGATTAAATAACGAACTAGATAATGATTTACCCCTGTATTAAGTTAATTTATTTTAAAATTAACTTAAATAAATTAATAAGTTAAATTTTATGATATTGTTAAATTTTATG
>JAULJZ010180452.1:0-22560 GCA_032270985.1 Heliamphora pulchella
ATGCATAACATTGAAGAAATGATATACATACATTACTCATAAAGATTCTCATAAAATAAAAAATTAATTTTATTAAATTAAAATTAAATACTAAAAACATAGTTTTTAGTATACCAACCCCAACAGAAAGAGCCGTATATTATTTAAGCAAAAAGATGACATATTGAAAACGTCAGTATACACCTTTGTAAAAGACTTGTTGGGCATTAGTTTGGGCATCCAAGAAGCTACACTATTACATGCTAGCATACCGAGTTATTTTGATCTCAAGGATGGACCCACTCAAGTATTTCTTTGAGAAGCCAGCATTGACAGAAAAGTTAACACAGGGGTTGATGATGCTAGCCGAATTTGATTTACAGTATGTCACGAGAAAAACAGTGAAAGGGAGAGTCGTTGTAGAATTTTTGGCCGATCATCCTATTAAAGGAGAAGAAGAGCCTGAGTTTGAGTTTCCCGACGAACAAGTGTTAAAAATTGAGAAGGATACCTTATATTTTGACGGAGCTTCGAACCAGTACGGGTATGGTGTAGGGATACTCTTGGTCACCCTTAATGATTCCCACATTCTATTGGCATATAAGTTGAGTTTTGATATTACTAACAATCAGACCGAGTACGAAGCTTACTTAGCCGGATTCGATGCAGCCTTAGAACTAAGAGCAAGGAAGTTGAAAGTTATAAGGACTCAGCTTTGGTCATGTCTCAAGCGAAAGGAGAATGGAAGGTCAAAGAAGAGAGGTAGATCTAATACCACTGAGAGCTTGAAGTGATGATCAACTGCTTTGAAAGTGTGGTGCTCATTCATGTCCTGAGGTTGTAGAATAAGTTCCCTGATGCCTTGGCTACTCTGGCATCAATGATAAACATACCACTTGGAGTAAGCATGAGACGTTTGGAGATTCAACAACGAGGTGTACCCGCAATTAGTAACATTATTGCTACCCAAGAAGTTAACGATGGACTGCCATGGTACCACAACATTCAGAATTTTATCAAGAAAGGAAAATATGCCTGTCAGGCCAACAAGAAGGATCAAAGAGCTATCAGGAGGTTCGCTGCACAGTTTGTGATCTGTAGAGGAAAACCGTACAAGAGAGGATATTTGGGAGTTAACAAACTCAGCGTTGATACGGAAGGACATGAGCTGATGAGGGAGGTTCACAGAGGAGTTTGCGGGCCTCATATGAATGGATTAATGCTAGCTAATAAGATTCTACACCAAGGATACTTTTGGATGACAATAGAAATAGACTGTCACCAGTTTGTTCAGAGATGATGGACATGTTAAGGTCACGCAAACCTCATGCATGTGCCACCGTCACAGCTTTATAGTATGACTTCATCCTAATCATTCTCAGTTTGGGGAATTGACGTGATAGGGAAAATCACACCCAAAGTATCGAATAGACACAAGTTTTTTCTTGTAGCAATTGATTACTTCACAAAATGGGTCAAAACTGCTTCCTACTCTGTTCTGAAAGCCTCTCAAGTAGCCAAGTTCAACAAGGAGAATCTTAACTGTCGATACAGGGTTCCACACGATATAATTTCTAATAATGGTTCTCACTTCCAAGGAAAAGTTTTGCATCTTTTGGAGGAGTATCGAATCGTTAGTTATAAGTTTTCTCCGTATAGACTACAAACTGATGGAGCTGTAAAAGCAGCCAACAAAAACGTGAAGAAGATTCTACAGAAAACAATAGAGGGAAGTAAAGATTGGCCAGAGAAATGCCATTTGCACTTCAGGGATACCGAACATCGATTAGGACTTCAACTGGAGCAACACCTTTTGCATTAGTGTATGGGATGGAAGTAGTCTTACCCATAGAGTTGGAGAACCCGTCTTTGAGGATAATGGCTAAAAGTAGTATTCTCGAATCAGAATGGCAGAGGGATAGGTTTGAAGAATTGCTTTTGTTCGATGAAAAGAGGCTCAGAGCAATGTTTCACATTCAAGGGTATTAGAGAAGAATAGCTAGGAATTTAACAAGAAGGTCAAGTCCTAGAATTTGAAAAAAGGTGACTTGGTTCTCAAAGAGATTAGAGCTTCGGTTATCGATCCAAGGGGTAAGTTCAAACCTAATTGGGTCGAGCCTTATCTTATCAAAACCTTGATGTTAGGAGGTGCCTCTATTCTTATGGATCTATATGGGAATGTCTTCTCTACACCAATCAACTCAGATCAGCTTAAAAAGTTTTATCCCTAAGAGAAAAATAGAAATGAAAGGAAAACCCGTAAGACCGAAAATCTGAAAAGGTGACCTTGGCAAAAGGAGAGTGTCAATACTCGAGTGTAACTCGAGGCTTGAACTACGTTATGGCTTGATTTTCTTATTTGGGATACGTAGGCAGTTTCTGTTAGATGTTTGACCCAAACTTTTATTCAAAGTTCTCCTTTGTAATCATGGTTCAAGTAGTTGATTAATGTAAAAGCTTACTTTAAGTTTTTTTAACAGATTAGTTATATTGCAAAAAATGAAAATTTACAGACAATTTCAGAAATCATTGCAGACTAAAAGTGGAGAAATTTTCATTAAGAAGTTTTACTTATTTAGTTAGATTTGAACACAAAAGAGGCTTGCAAATTCAAATCCTAAAAAGGTAAAAAGAAAACACACAAAATATTTGGGCACAATGAAGAAAAGTCAAGTCCTTCTTTTTGCATCTCCTCCTTGTCTTATGCTGCGCTTTAACTCCTTCCCTAGCCAAGCCTTGTAATCCCCAGAAAGTCGCTATCAAACTCCCTGCCAGCTGGCATCATTAGTCAAGAGCCCGCTGGTACTGACCTAAGAATAGGGCCCAATGAGGAGAACTGTATAGATGGCTCACAGCAGCATCAGGCCTGGTCTGAGTGCGCCTAAACTGACGAAGAATGCGGTATGGACATTAGTAGGTGGCCAAGCTAATCAACAAAACTCTCAGGTGATCCATGGTAGCAGCAGTCATGAGATAAATCTTCAACTAGTGGCATTACCAGGAAATGTCCTCTCCAGTCAAATAACTCAGAAAATCTTTCCAAGCAGCTTCAGTGGAGCAAAGGCAATAAACCTAACGGTGGATAAATAACTTCACACTATAGTTATCAGACAAAGGTTTCTCTAACAAGTTCACGTTCTCCATCAATCAAACCTAAGAGAAATAAAGAAAAATGAGAGTTGAGTGGAAAAATATAGAGAAATGAAGAAAAAGGAGAGTTGAGGGGAAAAATAGAGAAAAATAAAGAAAAAATGATAGCTGAGTAATAGAGGCAAAACTGACAAAATCATTGTTTTTGTAAATGATTTTCGGTAAAAAATTAACTGGACGGACAAACGCCGAAACAGGCTCTAGATAAAACTTTTAACGTCGAACGATTAAAATTAAAATCCGTGTGTCACGCCCCAAACTTTTTAGAAAATATTCTAAGTAATAAACATTTTTAAAAAAAAATTTACAGAGTCTCCTCTATTTTTCGGATAACCCAACGGTACTAACCGTTTACAAAATAACCTGTAATAATCGCAAGTAAAGTAATATGTGCAGGCTCTGCCTAGATCTCAACAACAATACTACAACACAAATATAAGTTTTAGGTCATCCACCCTAACTTTTCATACATATGTTTACATCAAAAATTGTTAACAATTAATATAAATCTACGTACATAAATGACATGATAAAATATCCAAGCATTTTAATGTAAACTACAGTTACAAAAAAAAATTGAGCATAAGTCACCAAAATACTATTGTGACTACATTATTAATATTCAATATTAATATTCAAATAATTCTCAACAGAATTCAAATAGTTCTCAATAGAAACTCTAGAAGTATAACTATTCACAAGGTACAGTAGAACCTAAAATATCCAAACACATGAATAAACAAGAGGGGTCAGAGTTTATCAATAACCAACAAATGTAAGTATTAAAGAAGGTAGATATAATATATGCCAACTGAAACAAAATAAAAGAATGTAAAGTCACATTTCACTAGATCCATAAACCTTTAACAATTTTGATTTTTATTTCAAAAAACTTTCAATCAATCCAAGTTAACCGCTCATGAGGAGTATGACATGCCTAAGAGAGTAAACAACAATCCCTTACCACTAGGCCTATGTGTTCTAGTGGCAGTGCACCGTCACCCAACCCACTTAGGTGTTAGGGTTGATATACTGAAAATCATGTTTTTAGTATTTAATTTTATTTTAATAAAATTAATTTTTTATTTTATGAAAATCTTTATGAACAATGTATGTGTATCATTTCTTTAATGTTATACATAGATGTCTGATATTCTGTATAGTATTGAATCTGGTGTAGAGTACGGCTTGCACATAGAAGATCAGATTTTAGGTTCTTACAGAATATAAGTTTTATGTTTACAGTATAGATGGAAATAGACATATCATAGTTTTAGTAGGCCTGTTTTAGTTACGGAAAACAGCTAATAGCGTCATCTATTGTTTCGACTCTCTGTGCTAGTACATTTTGTGTGTATTAAACGGGACATTTAAGGTAATTAATTTTATACTGACTATATAAATTAATTCACATTCAAGGTTATTATGAATAGTGCTTATCCTTTTAATCCTGAAATAATTATTGATTTGCGTATTTTTAATATTGGTTATTTTGATTCATTAGAGGGTACGATCTTATATGGGTATATATTTCTGGTGAATTGGATAGCGTATTATTTATATGGTGAATATTAATTATTGACAGAATCTACATCCCGAAAGATCGGGATTGACGATACCCCCTTAAGGAAGTTTATAAATTTTGACCGGGCCAAACTCTGCAGGTGGATTTAATTATTCGACGGTCAAATAAGTTAACCAAAAGGGCTTAAGGAATATAAAGATGCCGATTAAATTAAAATTTCAGTAATTAAATTTAATTGGCGAGTATCGAGAATCTTAATGTGGAGGGAAATGGTAAGCATTTAATAACAGGAGTTCAATGCTATATGGTCTTAAGATTATGAGTCAGAATGCAATTATAGTTTTTTAGTGGTGTGAACTGTAATTCAGTGTTTTATAAAAATTACAGAAACCATTACTGATTTTTCATAATTACAGATACCGCTATGAGCTTTTCTTAATTGTAGAAACCGCTGATACGTGTCTGTGTTCTATTGAAAGTCTTACTCATAATTATTCCCCAGGTCCTTGCTGTAACCCTATAAATATGCAGGTAGGCTAAATCAGTTTTATAACTCGTCTTCTAAGACTAAAGCTATCCAGATTCTGTCGATACGAGTTCTCGGAGGATTATAGTCCACAGTATATCAGGAAATCGTATAAGGGAATACAATAGAAGATCTGACATGAACTTTAACTTGGATTCAAATCATAGTTGAAGATTCGACTGGTAAAAAGGTATTCTTCTAAATTAACATTAGATGTACGGATTTTATTTTGATTGTTCGTCATCAAAAGTTTTTATTTGGAGCCCATTTGGCGTTTGCCCATCCAGTTAAGTTTTTTTTTTTCCAAATAATCGTTTGTAAAAACAAAGATCTTGACAGTTTTGCCTCCAACAATTGGTATTAGAACCGTTTTATTTTTTGTTTTTGATTATCGGGGCTGGATAATTTTAGAACTGTTGCTAACTTTACTTTGAAGGTGTTCTAATCCCAGTTTTATGATTGCAATTTATTTTTTCATGTTTGATTGAATAGTGTAAATGATGATTATTTTTTTAATCACGAGGGTTGACCGTGATAGATTGAATGTAAGCCTTCAGGACATAGGATCAATGTAATAGCTAGTTTTATATTTTTAAATATCTATTTAGATTATTTAAGAATAGGTTGAACATGCCAAAGAACACGAAGAACGGAAGCGGCATCGGTGGTGGTTCGGGTTTTAACGGGCCACAGATCGCAGTAAGTTTTTAATGATTTTAAATGGTTTTTTGGTGAATTTTTCTATAGTATTTATGTATAAAAAATAGTATAAAAAACAAGTCAAAAATAGTAAGAAAAAATTACCAAAATAGCCCTGATCTGGCCATTTTTCTAGCGGCGGTAGTTTTTATGATTTTTCGGGTTGTTTTTTGGATTATTTTTTGAAACTTTTTTTATACATAAAATAGCAGTAAAACACACCTCAAAATAATGTCAAACATTAGAAAAAAAATTGGGCCAAATAGTGCATTAAAAAAGAAAAAAATAGCAGCAACTTTTTCTGGCGGCGACAGCGCTACAGCAGCACCTTCCAGGCAACTTTCCAATAGTTTTTTGGGCTATTTTCGAGCAATTTTTTTGATAGAAAGATTCTACTTTTCAAGATCTTTTCAACGATATAAAATACATCAAAAACGGAGTTCGGATGAGATCGGAACGACCTCGGGAAGTTGGCGGTTAAAGGCGATGGCAGCAGTTTTGGGCAGTGTTTTCGAAAGTTTTTCAGGAAGATGGCGGTTAAAGGCGGTGGCAGCAGTTTTGGGTAGTGTTTTCAAAAGTTTTTCAAGATTTTTTTGAGCAGGTTTTTTCATAAAAAATAGTACTTTTCGAGAGCTTTCTTTTGATATAAAGTACGTTGAAAATCGAGTTCGGAAAGAGGTCAAAAAAGTCCCGGAAAGTTGGCTGCGCAGTGTTGTTGCGGACAGCAGCTTTTTTTGAGGTTCGGACAGTTTTTCTGGCCGTTTTTCGGGCTGGTTTCCAGAATTTTTTTGACAGAAAAATCCCATATTTTGAGAGATTTTCAACGATATAAAGCTCGTCGAAAACGGAGTCCGGATGAGGCGGCGATAAGGCGGCGCCAGCGGTGGCTGGTGGTGGTCTAACGATTTCTCTTTCCCAAGGTTGCTTTGTGTTGATTTTCTAATGTATAGAGACTGATATGATATATCAATATATATCAGATAGTATCAAGAAACCCTGATACAATCATAACACTGAATCAAATGCGAATAGGGATTGAAACAACTGACTCTCTAAGGGAGACTAAAACACCTCAGTATTTTACTTGGATCATAAAATCGAGATATATGCATATCATGTTTATATATATACTATGTGGATGATTACATATCTGTTTTATTTATCTTGTTAATTTAATTAATTTAAAATTTTAGTTTTAATTAAAATATTTTGTAATGAAAAATAAAATTAAGTTTGTTTAATTAATTAATTTTAATTAAATGAAAAAATTTTAGATATTTTATTTTTTTACAAAATATCACATTTAAGATAATTTTTAAAAAAAATCGAATATTTTAGAATAACGTGAGAATTAATTTCAAATTTTGAATTAATTAAATGAAAAAATATTTAATCGAAATAAATTATTATTTTTTAAAAAATGTGGAAATAAAAATAAAATAAATAAATAAATTTAATTAGTATCTTAGCTGAAAAATTGGAGAAAAAAATGGGCATTTATTAAATTTTATTTGTTACGCATTTAAACATAAAAAGATGGTTTGATAAATTAGAATCTTTAGAATCGTGTACATGGGAAGATATTTGATTCTTTCAGATCGTGCGTTTTTTGAAATTAATAAATTTATTTTAATTAAACAGATTTTTATAATCCTCAAAAATATTTTAAAAATCTAAGTGGGAGATGGAATTTTTTCACAGATAAATCCAGCGGTGTCTATCACCAGTTTGTAGGCGATGCAATTAAACCCTACGTGTCGGCAGTAAGGTCTTCCTCCCAAACGGACAGATTAATTACGGTATCGCCAGTACAAATCTCCTTTAAGGATAAATTTGGATAATTATTAGTATGGATCACTTCTCTATCTGAGTCACTGCTATTATATACTGGACCGAAACTATGTCAGTTATTTAATTTTACTTGGCAGGGTCAGTTGCCTAGATAGTAAAATTAAAAGAAATTGATCTGTCTGGTCTTATGAAAGATAGTAGACGTCCTCCCATCGAGGCACGTTATTCTCAGGTTGTCAGGCTGCTGGCAAATTAATTTTAAAATGGTAGAGAGAATCAAATTAAAATAAATTCAAAGTTTTGCTCATTATAATTAACGATTTTTTAATTATATAATTCTCAGAATTAAAATGACTTTTAACCCTCGCTTAAATACTCAAAGAAAATAAACTAACGGGACTAAATTTTATTGACTAAAAATGTAACTTGGCTATAGTTTTAACTACAAATGGTATTCTTTCAATACTAGAAAATGTGTTTATTTCTAAAAAAATGTTCTTCCTCTGAGCCGAAAGACATGAAGAAGAAAAAGTTTTAGAAACAGGGAGATATGGTTTTTAGGGTAGTTAGTGGGCTACAGACTAGTGTGAAAAAGTCGAAAGGCAGATATTTTCACTGCAACCAGATCTGGTACTGAAAAAAGTTATGTCCAGTATTTCTCAAAAGGCAGAACAAATAGGATAATTTTTGTTCACTGGTTGTGGAAACATGTTTAGCGGTGTTATTTACCGGTACCTAGTATGTAGATACGGGAGCCACTAATCATGTCTGAAATTAATTATAGGAGTTTTAAGAAACCTGACAACTTAGTGATGGGCAAATTTACTTGCATATGGGTAATAATACAAAGGTAACAGCAGTTGCAGTAGGAGATGCCACTCTCAGTTTTGGTAGAGATCGAATTTTAATATTGAGAGGTTGTCTTTACGTACCTGCCATTAGAAGAAACTTAGTTTCTATTTCTGGATTGGCTAAAGAAGAATATTTGGTTTATTTTAATAACTTTGTGGTTATTAAGAATAATAAACGAGTTATCTATTCTGATAAATTACTGGATGATCTTTATATTATTACTTCAATTTCTCATACACTGCAACTGACTGAAACGAATAATACATTTATATTACCACATAAGAGAGTTTTTTTTTTAATGAACTAAACGTTTCTTTAGCACTTACGCTTGTGTTATATTAATTTAAAAATAAAAAATAGACTAGTAGCAGATGAACTTTTGAGTTCAATAGAAGTAGAGGCACTTCCAGTCTGTTAATCTTACTTAGAGGGTAAGATGATCAAGAAGCCCTTTTCGGCCAAAGGCTATAGAGCTAAAGAATCGTTGGAGCTGGTTCATTATGATGTGTGTGGTCTTATGACAATTCGGGTTAGAGGTGACTTTCAGTATTTTGTCAGTTTCATTGATGACTACTCAAGATATCGATACAGTTACCTGATGCACCGTAAGTTTGAATGTTTTGAAAAATTCAAAGCATTTAAGGTGGAGGCAGAGAAGTGTCTGGGTAAAAGTATCAAACCACTACGATTCGACCGTAGTGGGGAATATCACTTTGGAGAGTTTAAAGACTACTTGTCATCAGAGGGGATTACATCCCAGTTAACTGCACCTGGCACTCCGTAGCAGAATGGTATTGCAGAAAGAAGGAATAGAACTCTTATAAAAATGATAAGGTCTATGATGAGTTATTCAGGTTTAACCAATTTATTTTGTGGACTCGCTTTAGAGATAGTGGCTTACATTCTGATCTTGGTACCTTCTAAGTTAGTATCTTCTACTCCCACAGAATTGTGGACCGGGCATAAACTTAGTCTGAAGAACATTTGAATTTGGGGGTGTCCAGCACATGTGCTGAAAGAGAATGCAAGTAAGTTGAAACTGAGGATAGAAATCTGTTTCTTTGTAGGGTATCCCAAGAGAACTAAGGGTGGTCTATTTTATAATCCTAAGGATCATAAGGTCATTGTTAGTACCAATGCCCAATTCTTAGAAGATGATTATATTACGGATCACAGACCCAAAAGAAATATTATTCTGGAAAAACTGAGAGAAAATACCAGTAGAACGGAAGAACAAGTCACTAATAACTCATTACTTCATCGTAGTGGGAGGATTATCGGGACATGTGCAAATCAAGAACAGGGTGCTAATGCATAGGGTTCTGATTTTGCGCAGCCGTTACTGCTAGTACATAGACACAGGTAGTGTCTTGTCGTAGTGGGAGGGTTGTTCATTAACCTGACCAGTATATGTTCTTGGGAGAGTCTTTTGACAAGATGCCGGCAGAACTAGATACTAAGCCCTGTAACTACAATGAAGCGCTTCAAGACAAAGATGCAGATCTTTGGCAAAAGGTTATGAATTCAGAGATGGAATCTATGTATTCCAATCAGGTCTGAGAACTTGTAGAACCACCCAAAGGGATAAAACTCATTGGATACAAGTGGATCTACAAGAGAAAGAGAGGAGCAGACGAAAAGGTTGAAACCTTCAAAGTTAGGCTTGTTGCTAAAGGGTTCACTCAGAAAGAAGGGATCGATTATGAAGAAACCTTTTCACAAGTAGTTATGCTTAAGTCTATCCGAATTCTCTTATCTATTGTCGCTCATCTTGATTACTAAATCTGGCAAATGGACGTCAAGACAATTTTTTCTTAACAAAAGTTTTGATGAGTGTATCTATATGATACAACCAGATGAATTCATTACAAATGGCCAGGAGCACATACTGTGCAAGCTTAAGAGATCCATTTATTGACTTAAGCAAGCATCGAGGTCTTGGAACACTCAGTTTGCTCAAGTCATTAAATCTTATTATTTTGATCAGATTCCGGATGAGTTCTGTGTGTACAAGAAGCATGACGGAAGCGTAGTGAACTTTTTAGTACTTTATGTAAATGATATCTTACTCATTAGAAATAATATGGGGGCATTATCTATGGTAAAAGTATGTTTATCTGGGCAGTTCGATATGAAGGACTTGAGAGAAGTCAGTCACATCATTGGGATCAAACTTATACGAGATCGGAAACAAAGGATGTTGGGCTTATCACAAGCAAAGTATATCGATGATATCCTTGCTCATTTTAGCATGCAGAATTTCAAGAAAGGGTTTCTTCTTTTAAGGCATAGAATCACTCTATCCAAAAATTAGTATCCTAAGACACTTGATGAGATAGAGAAGATGAAGGTGGTTCATTATGCTTTGACAGTAGGAAGGCTTATGTATGCTATGTTTTGCACTAAACTCGATAGCTGATTTGCTGTTGACATGGATAACAGATATCACTCTAATCTAGGGCAGGAGTATTGAACTACTGTAAAGAATATAATTAAGTACCTAAAAGGACTAAGGATTATATGTTAGTTTACCAGGCAGACAGTCTAGTACATTTGTGGTACATAGACTCAGATTTCCAGTCAAAGATAGAGCTTACATCAGGAGACAACCTTGTAGATCCTTTACAAAGAGCTTACCGGCTAAGACTTTTGATAATCATGTAGAGAGCATGAGAGTCAGATGTATAACAGCATGATTTTGAGTATAAGTAGAAGATTGTTAGGATTGGTATACTGAAAATTATATTTTTAGTATTTAATTTAATTTTAATAAAATTAATTTTTTATTTTATAATAATCTTTATGAGCAATGCATGTGTATCATTTCTTTAATATTATGCATGGATGCCTGATATTCTCTATAATATTTAATCTGGTGTGTAGAGTATAGCTTGCATACAGAAGATCATATTTTAGGTTCTTGCAAAATATAAGTTTTATGTTCACAGTTTAGATAAAAATGGACATACCATCGGTACGACTATAACACAGAGTTTTAGTAGGTCTGTCTTAGTTACGGGGAACAGATAATAACATTATCTATTATTTCGACTCTCTGTGCTAGTACACTTTGTGTGTATTGAACGGGACATTTGGAATAGTTAATTTTATACTGACTATATAAATTAATTCACACCCAAGGTTATTATGAATAGTACTTATTCTCTTAATTCTAAAATTATTATTGATTTGCGTATATTTGATATTCATTTTTTTGATTCATTAAAGGGTGTGATCTTATATGGGTCTATATTCTCGGTGAGTTGGATAGTGGTATTATTTATATGGCGAATATTAATTATTGATGGAATTCACATCCTGAAAGATCGAGATTGACGATATCCCCTTAAGAAAAGTTTATAAGTTTTAATCGGGTCAAAACCTACAGGTGAATTTAATTATTCGACGGTCAAATAAGTTAAGCGGAAGGGTTTAAGGAATATCAAGATGCCGATTAAATTAAATTGTCAGTAATTAAATTTAATTGGCAAATATCGAGAATCTTAACGTGAGGAGAAATGGTAAGTATTTAATAACAGGAGCTCAATGCTATATGGTCTTGAGATTATGGATCAGAGTGCAATTATAGTTCATTAGTGGTGTGAATTGTAATTCAGTGTTTTATAAAAATTACATATACCGTTATGAGGTTTGCTTAATTGCAGAAACTGCTGATATGCGTCTATGTTCTACTGGAAGTCTTACTCATAATTACTCCTCACGTCCTTGTTGTAACCCTATAAATATGCGGGTAGGCTGAACCAGTTTCATAATTTGTCTTCTAAGAGTAAAGCTGTTTAGGTTCTACCGGTACGAGTTCTCGGAGGATTATAACTACACTATATCTAGGAATCACATTAGGGAATACAGTAGAAGATCTGACAGGCACTTCAACTTGGATTCAAATCATAGTTGAAGATTCGACTGGTAAAAAGGTATTCTTCTAAATTAACTTCGGATGCACCGATTTTATTTTGATTGTTCGTCATCAAAAGTTTTTATTTGGAACCCGTTTTGGCGTTTGCCCGTCTAGTTAATTTTTTTCAAATAATCATTTACAAAAACAAAGATATTTACAGTTTTGCCTCCAACACTAGGCACTCCATTGCACTAGTGAGTCGTGACGACCTACTTCGAGACACTAACCTCCCGAGTATAGGAACCCACCTGTGTAGCGAGTCTAGAACTCGTATATCATACCGTCTAAGTCACTATCTTATGTGTCAACCACAATTCCTTATGACCATTCTGAAAACTCTCTCACTTTTCATTAAGTGTCTTATATTATTTTTTTTTTTAAAAAAAGATAACTTTAGCTCTTCCACCAATTCATGAGATTTATGCCGAGTATACAAATATATCCAACCCAAACATTTTGTGTTCAATTATATATTTTAATAAAAATGGCATATATAAAATTTCACATATTTAAAGGTATTTTAAGTAATTATATCATAAAAAATAATAATTAAAGTCTAAGTAATTCAATTTCATGTAAAAATACCAATTCAATAACAATACAAACTTTAATCACAATCACACATCTCGTTTGTAAGCCAAAAATAAATAAAAATCCCTACCTTTGATAGTTTGTAGACGAGTAATTAGAAAATTTTAAAAAGTGCTTTAAGGTTCAACAATGGTAGATTTCAAACACCTATACACAAAATTTAATTATAAAAAATCTAAAAATTTCAAGTAATAATTTTTGGTTAAAATAATAAATAAATAGCTAAATAATTATTTCCATGAACTTCTATGGAAAAAAAGATGAGAAAAAAAAACTGCCCTGAAAGGGCATAGTTAGGAGAAAAGAAACAAAGAAAAAAAACAAAGAATGAAAATGGGGGAAAGGCGGCGCCGCTCACAGCACAAGGAAAGGGATGGGGAATCAGGGACGGGGTCACAGCGGGTAAGGGGGAATGAGTGATTAGGGCTTTTTTTTTTTTTGCTATCAGGGCATTCCGCCCTTCTCTTTATTCTCTTTTTTTTTTGTTCCCTTTTTTTACAAATAATTGTTATTTTAAGATAATGTTTAATAAAGAATTTATTATAATAATTATTTGAACTTACCTTTTTAATATCCATTCCATATCAATATTTTAGGATTATTATTCAATTAAAATAAACTTAAAATTAAAATTTATGCATCGAAAATATAGAAATAAATTATTTTTAAACCTAAAAAATCACTTATTAAACCAAACAGAGTTTATATCTAACTTATCAACGATCGACGCCCATGAATACCTAGTACTACGTGTATAGAAAACACAGCTAAAATTTCGCAAACAGCGGGCTTTGTTTACCGTCTAATCGATACACAAATACTTTTTTTAAAAAAAAAACTTTATATTCAACTTTAGTATGATTATTATTTTTATTTTAACCATCTTCTCTCGTGATGTTCCAAAACACCTAAAAATATACAATTATCTTAATTTATAAGTGAGTAAAAAAAATTACAATCATTACAATCTACCCTCCTTAAAGGAATTTCGTCTTAGAAATTCGTCACGTTGAACTAGAATAATAACAATTGAATAATCTTTGCATCAATCGAACCAATCACCTAAGGAATCGAACAATTTAAAGTACTTAGAACGGACTATTCCCTGTAAAACTCGATCATGTCTACCACAACAAGAATGAAGTTAAGGTGGCGATCTATAATACCTATAGCACATGACATACTGTGAGACCCTGACCCGTTTTTTTTTTGGCGTTTTTCAACGCGTGTTTATCGTTTTCGTTATAGTATGTTTATATGCATTTTTATGCATGTTCGAGTTTAGATATGTATGCGGGGATAGTTTCTGGGGCCGTTGGGTATTGTGATGCGAATTTCAAAAAAAAAAAAGAAAGATATTTTTGGGTGGAGCCTATTAATACGATATTTTGTGAGATATTTTCATAAAAATCCTTAGCTTAGAAGTTAAGTTTCTTTTCCTCACACAAAAAGTTTTACCTTCTCTCTAGATGTTCTTGGGGCTCGGACTTTATTTTTGACGATTAGACAGCAGATCCGTAGTCTTCTCGTGGTGGGCTAGACTTTTATCTAGACAGAATTTTATTTCGATGAAATTTCATTTTACACGTGGTTCGAGGCTTCAAGTTTTTGACTCAACGAGGTAGGATCCTAGACTCTCATGCCTTATAAGGGTGCTACGTATAATTGTATGTGTTTTTACCATTTAAAAATGCATGAAAAGTTGGTTTATGTTTCGATAAATCGAGTTTTTGTATAAAATTATTTTTTTCGTTGATTTCGGTTGGATGGAATTGGGTTTTGAGTGTTTCTCTCGAGGTTTTGTGGTAGTTTTGAGCTTGTGTATGTCCGTGGGTTGAAGAAGGGGTGTTTGGCTGGTTTAATTTGGGGCTAAGATGCTTTTTCCGTCGCTAGGGTTTTCTTTCCGTTGCCGTTCAGCCGTCTGGTTTGAAAATGTGAATTTGCTGCTTTTGTGTTGACACTTTTTCTGTTTGTGTCAACACCTTTTCTGTTTGTGTCGACACTTCTGCTG
This sequence comes from Heliamphora pulchella, assembly GCA_032270985.1. Classification (NCBI taxonomy): domain Eukaryota; kingdom Viridiplantae; phylum Streptophyta; class Magnoliopsida; order Ericales; family Sarraceniaceae; genus Heliamphora; species Heliamphora pulchella. The sequence goes on from JAULJZ010180452.1 coordinate 15,044, forward strand.
TTGGCGTCGACACCTTTTCTTTCTGCTTGTGTTGACTACACTGTTATGTTTTGTGTCAACACCTTTACTGTTTATGTCGACACTTTTGGTGTTTGTGTCGTCACCTTTTCTGTTTGTGTCGACACTTTCGCAGTTTGTGTTGACCCCTTTTCTTTTGGTCGTGTTGGAGCCTTAGGGGTTTCTTTTGGTCGTGTTGGGACCTTAGGGGTTTCTTTTGGCCGTGTTGGGCGTGTGTAGGTTCGTGTTTGCCATGTTGGACGTGTGTAGGTCTGTGTTTGCCATGTTGGGCGTGTGTGGGCTTGTGTTTGCCATGTTGGACGTGCGGGGGTTTGTGTTTGCCGTGTTGGGTGTGTGGGGGTTCGTGTTTGCCGTGTTGGGCGTGTGTGGGTCCGTGTTTGCCATTTTGGGCCTGTGTTGGCTTGTGTTTGCTGTGTTGGCCGTGTGTTGGTCCAGGTTAGTCGTGTGGTGGCCTTTCAGTCGATCGGGTTATGGGGCTCAATCCACTGCTCTCCTCTAGTGGTTTTCAGTTGATTGGATTATAGGGTCCTGCCGACTGAAGTCACGGAGAGGGATGTTGGTCATTTCATGCGTGGTCCTGGTGCACGGTCGTGTGTGTGGTGGTTAGTGCATTGTTGGGTGCGGGACATGTTGGGTCCGATGTTCTTTTCTAAAAAGGGGGTTTTGGGAGAAAGTCGGGATTTTGTAAAAACGTTTGTAAAACCATGTTATGAGAGGTTTGGTGTTGACCTTCAGGTTGGGTTTTGGCTTTCTGCGTTGTTGGTTATCTGGGTGCGAGAACGGGTTATCTAGGTGAGTGGACGTCTGGTAGTCTGGTATGTGGTGCCGTTATGTGAAACAGAATGTTTTACGAGGTTTATGCATTAAAACTCTAGTTCTATTCATGTATGTGGTGAGATGTATGTTAGTTGGGACTGTAGTCCTTCGGTGAAAGCCCGAGATATATATTATTTGAGACTATGGTTCTTCGGTGAAAGCCCGAGAAGTACATTAGATGGGTTTGTGGGCCTTTGTTGAGAGACCGAAAAGGTGCTTTAGATGGGACTGTGGTCCTTCGGTGAAAGCCCGAGATGTGCTTTAGATGGGATCGTGGTTCTTCGGTGCAAGCCCGAGATGTGTATTAGTTGGGACTGTGGTTCTTCAGTGAAAGCCCGAGAAGTGTATTAGAAGGGGCAATGGTCCTTCGGTGAGAGTTCGAGAAAATCCTTGTGTTGGGTGTGTGTCACCTGTTATTGTAGAACTGTTGTTAGGACTTGTGAGAGTCAATATAGATATATATACACCTGTGTTCCATACATATACCTGTGTTGTTTGCGCGCTTGTGAGAGTCGAGGCTCGTAGGAGTCAATCCTTGCATGTGAAGCACTGTAGCATTTTCATATGTATATAAAACTATTTTCAAACTTATTTTGAGGCTCAGGTGAGTCGTTACATACATATTACATCTGCTAGCATGTTTAGCTTATATTGCACGTTTATCTAGTTTCTATTGAGTTTTGGCTCATAGTGTGGGATTTGAAATATTTTTCAAGTACCGGTGACGTAGGTTGATCTGGAGGTGCCGGAGGGGCGAAAAATTTGTAATCTCCCTTTTGTTTCTTTTGAACCATGTATGTTTACATGTTGGCAGTGTTGGAACCGCGTGCTGTAAGCCTTTTTGGCGGTTATATTTAATGTATGAATGTTTTACTTTGTGAGTAAACATTGGGTTGGGTTTGTATATGGTTATTTATGGGTGTTTCACGTGATCCAGAATTTGGGGTGTGACACATACACACTAGACTCAGAACTGACTTATCTTCAATTGGTGTCTCAATACTTAGCGTAATATCTAAAGACTCATTCTCTAACACCAAGGTTGATGCAAAAGAAAAAAAAAATGAGAAGCTCGTGACTATTAGGACGTACACTGGCCCAAGAGTGGAAAATAAGAAAGGTACCTCGCACAACAGATGGATCACATTGATTAGCTAAAGCTACCGAAGTTCTTAAAGTCCCAACACTAGGTATTAGGGCATATGCGCGTCCACGTGTCAATTGGCCTTGCTGACTAGCTAGTGGTACTACTGATCGCTGAATAGATGAGGATGGCCCAACTGTAGGCGCTCTTGGCTGCTGAGCATAATTTTCTGGGGGTTGTGGTCCATAATTTTGATGAGACCCTACAGATTGAGTTGTACGTGCATTCTGAGATGTCACAACATCTTGAACTTTCTTGCCTTGCGGACAAAGTTGTTTGATATGACCTGTCTGTCCACATAAGAAGCAAGTAGGAGGTCCACGTCTGAATACTAGTTGGAGCGAAAAAAAATTTTGAACCGACGCCGTGACCGTAAAAAACGTCGTATGCGTTTTTCATGTAAACTAAGAACTATATTAACCTTAATAGTATAATACCTTTATGAAACTTGTCAAAAAGTTTTAAGAAGTCCAGGTCCATTGCTGAATTCCAAAACCTGAATTCGGTCCGTTTGACCTAACCAAGACCAGCTACTATAATAATGTACTACAATCGTACCAATGGAATGTCCAGGTCCATTGCAATTGTGAGCCTACCTGTATAATCTGTTAGTACCTTTGACCCGATTTTCTGTGCAGCGCGCACCGAGTCAAATACTGGACAGAATATACGGACTATGTATTCATACATCACAAATATAAATATGAAATCATAAATGCAAAACTATCTCAAATATTTCTTATTAATATGCCAGGGATCCAGAATAAAATACATAAAAAGCATGACTTTTCAGTAAACATTCCTAACAATCTCCCACTTATACTCAAAGCTATGCAGGAACACACCTGACACCTAATCCTTCAACATGGTTATCAAAGACTTTATGAGATAACGCCTTAGTAAATGGATCCGCTAGGTTATCCACAAATGCTATCTTGAAAACTACCATGTCTCCACGCTGCACGATCTCCCGGATGAGATAATACTTCCTCTCAATGTGCTTTTCCCTTTTGTGGACTCTTGGTTCTTTTGAGTTCGCAATCGCTCCACTGTTATCACAATAGAGTACAATAGGCGATTGTATCGAGAGTACCACATCCAAGTCCTTTAGGAAGTTCCTGAGCCAAACTGCTTCCTTAGCTGCAGCCGAAGCTGCAACATATTCAGCCTCCATGGTAGAGTTAGCAATACAAGACTGCTTCACGCTCCTCCAACTGATGGCTCCACCTCCTAAGGTAAACACATAGCCCGAGGTGGACCTCCTAAAATCTCTATCTGCTTGAAAAGCTGAGTCAGTATACCCAAGAGGTATAAGACTATCAGCCTGGTACACCAACATATACTCTATAGTCCTTTTCAAGTACTTGAGTATGTTCTTGACGCAGTCTAATGCTCTTTCCCTAGATTAAACTGATATCTGCTTACCATGCATACAGCATAACAGATATTTGGTCTAGTGCAGAGCATGGCATACATGAGACTTCTTACTGCTGAAACATAAAGAATACCTCTCATCCTCTCTATCTCTTGAGGTGTCCTAGGACACTGATCCCTAGATAGAGTAATCTCATGTCTGAAAGGAATAAATCTTTTCTTAAAATTTTAATGCCAAATCGAGCAATAATCAAGTCAATATAACGGGCTTGGGATAAGCCCAACATTCTACGTGATCAATCTCGTATGAGTTTGATCCCAAAGATTTGGCCCGCTTCTCCCAAGTCCTTCAGGTCAAATTGATTGGATAACCACACCTTCACCGAAAATAACAACCCCACATCGTTTTCGATAAGGAGAATGTCATCAACATAAATGACTAGAAATGCCACCTTATGCCTATCGCGCTTCCAGTACATGCAATACTCGATAGAATACTGATCAAAGTCAAAGCTTTTAATCGCCTGATCAAATCAAGTGTTCCATGACCTTGATGCTTGCTTAAGCCCATAAATAGATTTTTTAAGCTTGCACAACATGTGCTCCTGGCCCTTTTCTATGAACCTGTCTGGCTGCATCATATAGATGCTCTCGTTAAGACTTCCGTTAAGGAATGCCATCTAGACGTCCATTTGCCAAATCTCGTAATCGAGATGAGCAGCAAAGGATAAAAGAATCCGAATGGACTTAAGCATAGCCACCAGCGAATATGTTTCCTCATAATCGAACCTTTTTTTTTGAGTAAACCGCTTCGCAACAAGCCTAGCTTTGAAGGTTTCTACCTTCCCATCCGCTCCTCTCTTTTTCTTGAAGATCCATTTGCACCCGATGGTTTTATCCTATCTAATGGATCTACAAGCTCCTAAACCTGATTAGAGTACATGGACTCTATCTTAGATTCTATAGCCTTTTGCCATAATTCTGCATCCTTGTCTTGTAGTGTTTCATTATAGTTTCTGGGTTCGATATCATGTTCTTCTGGGATGTTTTCGTAAGACTCTCCCAAGAACATGAACCTCTCAGGTTGACGAACAACCCTCCCATTACGACGAAGCTCCTGTTGTGTACTCATGATAGGTGGTATCTCATTCCGTTCATTAGGTATGTTTTGCGGTTGTACCAAATTTTCATTCCTCACATCTTTAAGAACAACTTGTGACCGGAGTTTGTGATTTATTACATAATCCTCTTCCAAGAAACTTGTATTTGTGCTAACAAATACCTTCTGAATCTTGGGATCATAAAATAAACCACCTTTAGTTCCTTTAGGGTATCCTACAAAGAAACAGACATCTGTCTTTGGTTCAATCATACTTGCATCTCCCACCAACACGTGTGCTGGGCACCCCCATATCCGAAAGTGTTTAAGACTTGGCTTACGCCCAATCCATAACTCCAAAGGGGTTTCAGGAACTGCCTTAGTAGGCACCGAATTCAGAATATATGCCGCTGTTTCTAATGCATACCCCCAAAACGAATGTGGTAAATCTGAATAACACTTCATGCACCTCACCATCTCCTTAAGGGATCTATTCCTCCTTTTTACTACACCATTCTGCTGAGGTATACCTGGTGTAGATAACTGGGATGTTATCCCATGTTATAATAAATAGTTCCTGAACTCCCCAGAGAGGCATTCACCTCCACGATCCGATCGTAGGGTTTTGATATTTTTACATGTCTTCTTCTCCGCTTCTGCCTTAAACACTTTGAATATTTCAAAGGTTTCAGACTTGTGGTGAAGTAGGTAAACATATCAATACCTAGAGTAATCGTCAATAAAAGTGACGAAATACTCATACCAACCTCTTGCCTGGATGTTCATAGGACCACATAAATCAGAGTGAACCAATCCCAACACTTTTTTAGCTCTAAGTTCCTTAGCCGTAAACGGCCTCTTGGTCATCTTACCTTCTAAACAGGATTCGTAGACTAGAAGTGCCTCCATTTTCAATGAACCTAAAGGTCCATTTTTAACCAATCTTTGTATCATTTTTAGATTAACATGACCCAAACGAAGATGCCAAAGTAGTGTTTGATTCAAAGAGAAAACTTTCCTTTTAAGTGGTAAAACATGTAAATTATTCACCTCATTATTTTTATCAGTAGAAATAACATGGTGTAAAATATAAAGAGTATTTTCTAATGTACCACGACAGATAAATTATTTTTCAACCATAATATTGCATGAAAACTTATTAAAAAAACAGAATATCCATTATTCTCTAAACAGTAAACCGAAATTAAGTTTCGCCTGATTTGAGGTACATATAAAATGTTCTTCAAAATTAAATATTTATTTTTACTGAAATAAAGAACTACTTCTCCCACTGCAACGGCAGACACTTGGGAGTTATTCCCCATCTGAAGGTAGACCTCGCCCTCTCTGAGCTGCCTGGTTACCTGGAACCCTTACAAAGAATTGCAGACATAATTAGTGGCTCCCGTATCTACACACCAGATTTTTGTAGATACAAGCGTTAAACATGATTCAACTACTAGAAAAAAGGCAATATCTGCAGCTTGCTTGTTCTTTCGGTCAGGACAGTCCCTCTTCCAGTGTCCCGACTTCTGACAAAAATAGCAATTGTCCTTAGGCATTTTTACCTTCGCCATGGTAAGTGATGGCTTAGCCTTGCCAACCTTCCTTATATTTTTCTGTTGCTGCCCTTTCTTCTTTTTCTTGCCACCACTTGGCCTAGAAGTAGAAGTCTTTTCAGCAACAAATGCATGGGTTAGCTTGCGAATAACACATTCCGCTGCCTGTAGTTCTTTCAACAACTCTGCCAGAGAAAAATCCAGTTTGTTCATAGTGTAGTTTAGGCAAAATTGTTGAATCGAATTAAGCAATGACTGGAGCAGGATATCAATTTGGGATTCTGCATCGATTTTTGCTCCAAGGACCTCCAGCTCGTTAAGAAGACCAATCATCTTCAAAACATGGTCCCTAACAGGTGTACCCTCAGCCATAGTTGTGTTCATGAGAGCCTTCATGGTCACCTGCCTTGCTGCCCAACCTTGATCACCAAACATTTCTGTAAGGTTCAACATGATCTCAGCTGTAGATTCCATAGACCGATGTTGGCAGTGCAAAACAGTCGACATAGATGCCAGGATGTAACAGCTATCCATCCGATCAGCCTTCTTTCACTTCTCATAAGCCTGGACCTCCTATTCAGTAGATCCATTATGAAGGGCGGGAGGACAGGTGTCATGTAACACAAACCTATAGTCGTCAAAAGCTAAAACAATATCGAGGTTTCGTTTTAATGTGATAAAGTTTGATCCAGTAAGTTTATGTTCCTTGAGAATTGCCGCTAGTGGATTGCATGATCCCATTATTAAATCCTAAGAAACAAAAGAGAAATTTTTTTTAATTCTTTTATCAAATTAGGGTCCCTCAACCTTTTAATTTAAAAAGAATTATTTGCAGCCGAATCCTTCATGATTAAGCAGGCCACGTAGTGTGGATGTCACTAATCAATACCCGTCCGGACAGACATGCCAGTTTATTAATTTACTGTTGGAACCAAATATCATAATAAAAAACTACCGACGCAAAGTCACATCAATTGATAGGCCACGTAGTGTGGACGTCTAACAACTAACGAATAAAGAACTACTAGATTTTTCATTCCTTGATATAGGACATTCCAAATAAATTAATAGCCAATAAATTTTGATCTCCACAAATAAAAATAGTGACTCCTTAGGGAGGATATTTTTATTCACGGGTTTAGTGTATAACCATTACTCTTAATTTGAAAATACCGTGTCAAAATCCCGGCCCCGGTGTGAACGAACCCTACTTCGCACTATTTTCAAATCTACTTCTTTCGAAGATTCGTTCCGAAAATACCATAACTACAGCCCTTCCTTATAGAGACCGAAAGTCAAAGCCGGCGCGCGAGCTATAATCGCATCTCCTACGAACGTGTAATGGAGACCGTATGATTTATTTGTGACTAAACCCTTCTCCGACTTAATATTTTAAAACTGAGAGTTTTTTCTTTTTGTTCATTTTAAATGATTAAACATATTTTAATTCCTGATTAAAATAAATCCGATTTTAATCAATTAAAATATTTCTTATTTAACTATAATA
>JAULJZ010180461.1:0-22559 GCA_032270985.1 Heliamphora pulchella
TGAGTTAGGGCCGGGAGTTCAGTCAGGACCTTTAGTGGAATAAGTTCTGATTCGTACGGGAAAGGATCTAGCTCGGGAACAGAGTTAGGGATATCTGGTTTTATCGTATGGTTAGTTCAAGTCTTATACTTCCTCGTGATCCCTCACGTAGCCCATTATACGCACAGATATTTTTCTTGTTGATTTTGGTAATTATTTAATTTAATCTGAATACCGATATTGCCGCCGGGGACATTCGAGAATTAAATTAAATTAATGAGGGGCGGTTTTGATTTTTGGCACACCTAGGAATTCTCACTAAGTGGTCGGCCCTAGGAGATGGTGGGTTTTATTATTTACGTTAAGTATATATCTTCATATCCTTTTAGGAATGAGAGAATATATACTTAATATCTTTTTTATATATTCCTATATATTAAAAGGAGGCTCCTTTTATAAAATCAAAAACCCTAATTCTCCCACCAAGCCTCCACCCCCTTCTCCTCTTTGGCAATTTATTTTGCCTTTTTGGAGATTATTGTGTGAGAAGAAACCAAAAGGAGAAACCAAAAGGAGAAAGAACACTTTGATCGGAATCGGTGCCCACGCATCGTAATCGTCGTAATGTGTCCGGGGCATACGTTAGAAGGTTGCAAGATCGTCTTTAACGTATTCAAAATTTCTTGAAACTTTTTGACAAGTTTCATAAAGGTATTAAGCTATTAAAATAATTGTAGTTTTCTTTTTTCATGAAAATCGCATACGTCATTTTTTACGGTCACGACGTCGATTCATAAATCTTTTTTCCTCTGCGCAGCTCACTCTCCAATATGTAGCCCTATAAATATGCGGGTAGGCTGAACCAGTTTCATAACTTATCTTCAAGACTAAAACTGTCCAGGTTCTTCCGATACGAGTTCTTGAAAAATTATAGCTCACACTATATCCGAGTATCGCATAAGAGAATACATCAGAAGGTCATACGTGAACTTCAACTTGGGTACAAAATCCTAGTTGAAGATTTAACCGAAAAAATGTATTCTTCTAAATTAACTTTGGTCGCACGGATTTTAATTTTGATCGTTCGACGCCAAAACTTTTATCTAGAGCCCGTTTCAACGTTTGCCTGTCCAGTTAATTTTTTACCGAATGTCGTTTACAAAAATAATGATTTTGGTAGTTTTGCCTCCAACACTCCCAATAACAAAAAGTTGAAGGAAGTTATCACCAATTCAGAGTCTATAAATAGACCTAATCGTGGAAGACTGTGGACACACAAACACTCGGCATCAGCCTTTTTGATTTTCAAATTTTTAGCGTTAAGTTTAGATTTTAGAGTTTCAACTCCTTCGCATTGTAATCTTTTTGTTTTCCACAACAATAAAAAAATTTCTTTTACTTTTGTCCAAACTCTTGTGTTCAATATCTTGTTTCTTCAAGTGAAATCCTAAAGAAAGGCAGTGAACCACAACACAATCACTTGATAAAGCTTTTTCTCTATCGATATCGATGGAAAAAGTGTTTATTTAGTTAACAACTATAGATAACTAGTTTCATCAACAAGCTATTTTTTTTTTTAAATACTCATAACTTTTGAATGTTAAAATTATTATTTTCTTAGCTACAATAGCAATTAATTTAAATAATGCCAAACACCACCATTGTTTTGTCAAAATTTAATTGATCTATTCTAATGGTGACAAAATCAAATTTTGGCATGAAAAGTGGGTTGAACCAAGGCTAGTAGCAAAAGTGGGTAGCCGAACTAGCAAGTGGCAAGTCGAGTGGCCCGTCGGCTGGCCGGAGTACATCGTTTGGTCTTGCTTTATTCTTTTTTCTGTTGTATTGTGCTGGTTCAAAAAATGACTGTTTGAAATTTTTAAAAATAGTTATCCAACTCGAAGAATTATGAAATGTTTATTAAAAGTGTGTTCTTGTGTCGATTATATTGTGTATAAATTTTCTTAAAAATCAATTTTCTTAAAATAAGAAACTAAGTGTGCCGACCCAGACTCCTTGTTTCCGAAGAGTGCCTTTGTGTCGACTCGTTTGCTCATTGGTATCGACACATATGGGTCAGTGTCAAGGGGATGATTTGAAGTCTTGGTGTCGACACATTGCTTCGTTGGTGTCGACACATTTTGAGTTTCTAGAATGGTGTCTAGGTGTCGACTCATTTCATCTCTGATGTCGACACTAGAACTCGAAGTCCGAAGAATCACTTGGTGTCAACTCATGTGCGTGTTGATGTCGACACAAGTTGATTCCAGTCAAAGTACTGAAGTGTCAACTCATGCATGCATTGGTGTCAACTCAACATGCTCATTTGGCCTTGACTTCTCAAATGCATTGGTGTCTACGCAGGTTGTAAGTAGTGTTAACTCAACTTGGATCCCGGTTCAATACTGGAGGTGTCGACACAATCGGTCATTGGTGTCGACACAACCTATTCTCTTGAAACATCTCAAGCAAAGCTATTAAAGGTGTCAACCCTAAACCATAATGGTGTCAAGCGTCATTGCTTATAGGTGTTGACCCAAAAGCCAATTGGTGTTGACACAAAACATTCTGTTCAAAAACACTAAATGTCAACCAATTTAGCGCAATGTGTTAGCACAAATGGCATAAAATGTCGACTCTTTTGCATATAGTGTCGATTACTACCTTTATGAAAAACATTAAATGTAATATCTTTTTAAATCATTTAATTAGAAAATACGAATTAATAAAATCATCAAGTTCAATTTGAAATGCCCTTGGGCTAGCAATCTCCTCTTTTTTTACGATGACAATATTTTTTAAAATATATTTGAAAAGATTTTTGACAAGGGTACTCTCCTTATCATTATACCTTTAACAATATATACATCGAATCAATATGGCATTCAATCAACATATGATACTCAACAATTGTGCAAAAACAAACATATATTCATACAATGGAGCAATCATCATCCAACAGTTATGAGAAAAATACTGAAATTAACCTATAGCCATTAAATTAAATCTATACATATAACAATTAATGTTTTTCACAAACCATTCATCAACCACCAAAATGTTTTTCAAAACCATCATAACCACAAACATTCATAATATTCACAGACATAAAAGAAATGTTTTTCAAAAACTTAAACAGTTACAGCTTCTTCAAAATAAAGACTTCAGCCTTCGTCTTCACTATTTTCTTTCTCTTTCTCTTTTCTCCCCTTTTGTCATCGTCAAAGGAGAGGACTTCAAAGATCTTTAAATTGCTTTTTCTTCATCTTTTTGTCTTTTGCGGCCTTCTTCCTTTCTGTGGCTTTCTCCTTTGCTGCCAAGGACTTCTCAGATGCTTTTTCTTTTACCTCTAGTGCTACAAAGGTGACCTGGAGGGCCAAGTCCGCTTCCCTTTTTAGGCATGCTTCCTTCTCTGCCTTTGTTTCCTTGGACATGAACTATTTTGCCTAGGTTTCTTTCAGCCAGGTAAGGTGCTCTTTGACCTTCCTGCTATTCTCTTGAACCACAATCACAACACCTTTGTCGTATTCCTTCCTCACCTACTGGAGTATCTTCATGTTAGCAACAACTATTTTGTCTATGCTTGGAGACATGTTCTGACTTAGAACATGGTTTGCAACACAAGCTTGCCTCACTTCCTTTCCTAGACCTTTGGTCTTGCTGCTGAGTTTGACCAAACCTTCAGCAATAACATCGACTCGAGCACTAAGGTCAATGATATCAGCCTTAACCTTCTTGTGAAGGGAAGCCAGAGAGGTGAAAAAGGAGGAATTCATGCCTTGAATATGGGAAGTGATGTCAACCAATTGCTGAGATGAAGGTGCAACATACTGAGATGATGATGAGGCAACATGAGGAGGAGGAGGGGGAGGTGGAGCAGAGGAAGAGGGTAAGGGTCGAACCTAGGAGGAGGAGGAGGAGGCATAGAATGAGAAGAGGGAGAAATAGGATCAAAGGGAATAGGCAAAATAGGAGATCTGGGAAGAGGTGGAAGAGGGTTCTGACATGTAGAGGGAGTTGTAGAGGAGGGGGAGGCAAAACCTTCCTTTTCGATCCAAACTCCATCTACTTGTATGATGTGCATGTGTTTGAGTGTGGTTTTGTCGTACAGGGCATGGTTTGAGAAAAGGATGCCTTTCTCAATGGTGAGATCGATTCCAAAGTGTCTAAACACCTTGGTGAGATATATTCCATGTGGGAGGATTGTGTTGGATTTAGAGAAATAATGGAGTATGTCAAAGATGAAGAGGAAGTCAAGATCTAATTTTTGGCCTTCTAAAATGCACCACATGATTAACACATGAATAAAGATCACATCTCCATACTTTTCGGACTGGGAGAGGAAAATATGGTTCACAAAATGATGTAAAAGTCTCATCTCTGGATTTAGAGAGTTGGCCTCATGGGGTTTGGTAGTGTCAACAACTTTGATTTCAAAACGTTTCTTCATAGTCTCATGAAAAGAAAAGTTTTCAATGGTCCTTTTTTTCTTTTGGCAAGGAACACAAAATTACCATTGGGGAGACCAATGATGGAGTTCAACGTTTCAAAATCAAAGGAGATTTCAAAATTGTTCACCCACGAAGTGATTTTCATGTCAATGAGAGGATCAGAGATTTTAATGTGGGCATAAAACAGCCTTACAAGAGTGGGGTAGTGTGATTCTTGAGTTTGCTTCAAGTTTGTCCACCCAAGGGTGTCAAACCACTAGACATACAGAATTGAAAAATGAGAAATTTATAGACCTACTAGGTTAGATTTTTCGATTGGCGAAGTGAAGATGATACAGATTCTTTATTGCCATGGATTTGAACTTCAAAGTTGCGTCAAATCCCATCTCCTGGTTGAGGGTCATTATCTTATTCTTCTTGTTTGTCTTGGAACTAGAGCCCTCACCGGCGTCCTTTTGTTTTCTCTCCTTGCCCATGGTTCTCGATGGCATGGAGGTTGCCGATCCCAGGGTTTGAGTCGAATAGGGTAGAGAGAATGAGAGAGAGGGAGACGAAGAGTCCTTTTGAGAGATGAACGGTTATGAGCACGAAATCAAAAAGGGGGAAAACCGCCTATTTATATTCTACAAAATGTGTCAACACTCTCCTTGTAGGTATCAACAATTTTCACGTGTCTCAGGGGTGGTTTACAAATGGCTTTGTGTCGACACAACTTCAGTATGGGGTCGACACTTTTCAAAAGTGAGTCGACACCTTTCGCACAAAAAGCAAAATAACACATTGTGTCGACATTATATAGCTAGGGGTTGACACTTTTCTCAAATTGTGTCAATACTATGTAGCGTTTGTGTCGACACTTTTCACATGTGTTAACACTTTTTAACATTGTGTCGACACTTTTCAGACAGCAAAGCACAGTATGAAAAGCATCAAAAAGTTATGATTAGTATGGCATACAAATATTAAATTGGAGTACATAACAATCCCAGTTCTCTTTTAATATAACATAATCTTTTTTCATTTAGAGGTTTGGTGAATATATTAGCAAGTTGGTGGTCTATACTTACAAATTCAAGTTCTATATTTCCTTTATGAGCATGATCTCTTATAAAATTATGTTTAATTTCTATGTGCTTTGTTCTAGAGTGTTGAATTAGGTTTTTGGATATATTAAAGGAACTAATGTTGCCACACTTAATGGGAATGTGATCTAAGCATGTATCGTAGTCTTTTAGTTGTTGTTTCATTCAAAAAACATGTGCACGGTAGCTATCAACTGCATTATACTCAGTCTCATCTATAGATAAGGCTACTGAATTCTGTTTCTTGCTAAACCAAGATATGAGTGAGTGTCCTAGGAACTGGCATGTTCCACTAGTAATCTTCATATCTATCTTGCAACTGGCAAAGTCTGCATCAAAATAGCCAAATAATTCAAAGGCTATTTCTCTAGGATAGAATAATCTTAGATTTTATGTACCTAAAATGTATCTAAAGATGCGCTTAATAGCAGTTACATGAGATTCCTTAAGACTACCTTAAAATTTAGCACACATGCATACACTGAACATAATATCTGGTCTACTGGCATTTAAGTAAAGTAGAGAACCAATCATACATTGATATCTCTTTTCTTCTACTGCCTTACCATTTTCATCTTTATTCAGCTTTGTTGAAGGGCACATGGTAGTTCCCATAGATTTTGCATTACGCATGTCAAACCTCTTCAACAAGTCTCTGGTGCACATAGATTGATTTATAAGGATTTCCTCTTGAGTTTGTTTGATTTAAAGTTCAAGGAAGTAGTTGAACTCATCCATTATGCTCATTTAAAATTGACCTGCATACACTTAGTAAAGTCTTTGTAGAGGATCTCATTAGTTGAGCAAAAGATAATGTCATCTACATAGATTTGCACAACTAATATATCGTTTCCCTTAAACATGATAAAAAGAGTTGTATCAATTTTGCTCTTTAAAAACTCATTTTAAATTAAGAATTTGTTTTATCTTTTATACCAAGCTCTTGGTGCATATTTCAAACCATAAAGAGCTTTAGTGAATTTGAAAACGTGATTTAGGAAATCTAAGTTTTCAAAGCTATGAAATTGTTTTACAAAGACTTCTTCAGAAATAAAACTATTTAGAAAGGCATTTTTGACATCCATTTAATAGAGTTTAAAATTTTTAAAATATGCAAAAATAAGCAACATCCTAATGGCTTCAAGCCTAGCTACAAGTGCAAAAATATCATCAAAATTGATGCCCTCTTCTTGATTATAACCTTAGGCTACTAATCGAGTTTTGTTCCTAATAACTACTCCATTCTCATCCATTTTGTTTTTAAAATTCTATTTTGTACCAATAATGAAGTGATGCTTAGATTTTGGGACTAAAGTCCAAACTTTGTTTCTTTTAAATTGGTTTAGCTTTTCTTGTATAGCCAAAATCCAAAAATTATTATATTCAGCTTCCTCAAAATATTTTGATTTAGTCTGAGAAAAAAATACTAAATTACCACAAATATTATGTAGAGATGATCTAGCCTTTATACCTTGAGCCGGGTCACCAATAATCAAGTCTTTTGGATGACTATGAGCATATCTCCATTCCTTGGGAAGATCAGAATTCCTCTTATTTGAAGGACCTGTAGCATGCTGATCTGCATTTTGCTGCTCATTTGTGTGTTCCTCTTGTATGGCTCTTCTTGGTCCTTGATGAAGTTATCTTCAAGACCCTTTCTATATCAACAATGTTATCTTCACAAAATTTCTTAGAAGAACTAAGGTTAGCTTCATCAAACACGACATGTATAGACTCTTCAACAACCTGGATCCTTTTATTAAACACTCTATAGGCTTTATTAGATATAGAATATCCTAAAAAAATAACCTCATCAAATTTTGCATTGAACTTGTCCAAAAGTTCTTTGTTGTCCTTCAAAACAAAATATTTGCATCCAAAAGATCGAAAATAACTAATGTTGGGTTTTCTTCCATTCCACAACTCTTATGGAGTTTTCTTAAGAGAAGTTCGAATCATGGCTTTCTTCACAATGATACAAGTTGTGTTGACAGCCTCGGCCCAAAAGTATCTTAGTAGATTGCTTTCACAGAGCATGGTTCTAGCTATTTCTTTAATGGTTAAATTTTTGCACTAACAACACCATTTTGTTGAGGGGTGATAGGTGCAGAGAAGTTATGGTCTATACAATTTTTATCATAAAAATTTTCAAAACCTTTATTTTCAAATTTCCTACTATGATCACTTTTAATACTTAGGGGCCGTTTGGTAACGTTTATAGTTTTCTATTTTTTGTTTACAAAAAATAAAAAGCATATTTTTGTTTCTTTTTATAAAAAATAAAAAATAAAAACATGTTTGGCACATAAATGTTTAGAAAGTGTTAGTTGGAAGTTGCGGATTAATACAATAGTCAGAGGTGGTGGTCGGAGGTGTTGGTCGAAAATGGTGGTCGGAGGCGGTGATCAAAGCGGGTGGTCGGCGGTGATGGCCGGATGGTGGTGACCAAGGGTGTTAGCCGGAGATGATAACAAGATGTAGCGATGGTGGTCAGAGGTAGTAGTTGGAGATGGCGATTTGAGGTGTTAGCCGAAAATATAGTAAGAAGTAGCGACGGTGGTCAAATGTGGTGGATAAAAGTTGAGACGATGGTCGAAAATGGTGGTCGGAGGGGGTAGCCGAATGTGGTAGTCGAAGACGGTGGTCGAAGGCGGTAGCCGGATATAATAGTCAGAGGTAATGAAAAAAAAGAAACAATCAAAACGTGTTTACAAAACAAGTACAAATACATTTTTTCTATTTCTAAAAATTTTGTAAATTTTGAAAACTGTTTACAGTTTTTTGAAAACAAAAATAATTACCAAACATATTTTTGTTTACAGTTTACAAAAAATTTAAAAACAAAAACAGAAAACAGAAAATATAAACGTTACCAAACGAGCCCTAATGATTTGAAAACCATTTTTATTTTGAATTCTCCGAGGCAGCTTTAAAAATGCAGCAAAGGTTTCATCCTTATGAGTTAGGAATAACACTAAGTGCATCTTGAAATATCATCAACCATTTTTGATTGAAAAGAACTTCTAACTTGTTTTTCATGTTGACATGCATCACAGATTTTATCTTTTTCAAACTTGAGTTGAGAAAAACCAACCACCAACTCCTTTTTCAAAAGTTTTAAAATCAAATTCATGTGAGCATATATAGACTCTTCAACAACCTGGATCCTTTTGTTAAACACTCTATAGGCTTTACTAGATATAGAATATCCTAAAAAAATACCCTCATCAGATTTTGCATCGAACTTGTCCAAAAGTTCTTTGTTGTCGTTCAAAACAAAATATTTCCATCCAAAAGAATGAAAATAACTAATGTTGAATTTTCTTCCATTTCACAACTCATATACAGTTTTCTTAAGAGAAGCTCGAATCATGGCTTTCTTCACAGTATAACAAGTTGTGTTGACAGCCTTAGCCCAAAAGTATCTCAGTAGGTTGCTTTCATAGAGCATGGTTCTAGCTATTTCTTTAATGGTCCTATTCTTGCACTAACAACACCATCTTGTTTATAGGTGATAGGAGTAGAGAAGTTATGGTCTATACCACTTTCATCATAAAAATTTTCAAAACCTTTATTTTCAAATTTCCTACTATGATCACTTCTAATACTTATGATTTGAAAACCATTTTCATTTTGAATTCTCTGAGACAGCTTTAAAAATGAAGTAAAGGTTTCATTCTTATGAGTTAGGAATAACACTCAAGTGTATCTTAAAAAATTATCAACCATTTTTTATTGAAAAGAACTTCTAACTTGTTTGTAATGTTGACATGCATCACAGATTTTATCTTTTTCAAACTTGAGTTGAGGCAAACCAACCACTAACTCCTTTTTCAAAAGTTTCAAAATCAAATTTATGTGAGCATGTCCAAATTTTGTACGCCATAACCAATTGTTATCACTCAAGGCAGCTAGACATTTTGTGTCATTTTTAGATAGGTTATTAAGATTGAAAGTGTAAACATTTTCATGTCTATAATCTTCAAAAATAACTTTGTTGTCGGTTGTACTTTCAATGATACACTCAGAATGATCAAAGACAACTTTGTGGCCCTTGTCACAAAACTGACTGATGCTTAAAAGATTATACTTCAAACCATCATCAAGCAAAATATTTTCAATAAAAATGGAATGAATTTTACCACTACTACCAACTCCTATGATTTTGCCATTGATATTGTCCTTAAGCGTCACAAATCCACCACCTTTGGGCATGAAAGAGGCAAACATTAACTTGTCACCTGTCATGTGTCTTGAATAGGCACTATCAAGATATCACATCCTTTCCTTGAATGAGGACTTGAGACACACCATCAAGAAAAATCAAGTTTTGACTTTTAGTACCCAAATTTTCTTAGGTCCATTAGAGTTAGTTCCATGTGGGTATGTTTCCTTTGGAACCAAAATTCGTTTAGCAGTTGCAGCATGAATTTTTATGTGTGGATAGTGTGTGATAGTGTGTCCATATTCATAGTAATGAAAACAAGTAGCATGAGAATGATTAGATGAAGTTTTAACAAAAATATTACTAAAAAAGTTTTGTTTTCTCTTAGGTTGGTAACCTATGCTAGCTTTGTCAAAATATATTTTTGCATGCCAAGAAGTTTGTCAAGGTTCTCTTTTCCAAGAGTAAATTTATGCACAACTTTAGTAAGGTCTTTTACTTTTTCTTTTAAGGATATATTTTCATTTTTCAAAGTAGTTACTTGGTTTGACAAAATTTATTTTTCTTCTTTTAAATATTCTACTTCAATTGAAAGAGTGAAAACCATTTTCTTAAGAATGACATTTTTAGCATCTATTTTTTCTTAATTCATCGTGTATATCTTCAAAAGCAAGTTAAAGTTCTTCTAAAGAAAAGGAGTCATCAGTTACCTCATTATCTTCTTTAGCCATGAGGCATAGATTTGCAACTTTATTCTCTTCGTTCTCATTTTCAGAGATGCTGTCATCACTTTCTCTCCATACAGCTAGCATTACTTTCTTGAATCCCTTTTTGTAGTGATTTTTGAGTTGGGGGCAGTCAGCCTTCATATGGCCTAGATTTTTGCATTCAAAAAAAATGATCTCATCATTTTTGTTGGTGTTACCTTTGAATTTGTTGCTAGTTTCACCTCTGTGGCCATCTTTCTTAAAGAATTTTCTTCTTTCTTGTTTCTTTTTCTTAAAAACCTTTGGAACTTTCTTGTGATGAGTGTAATGTCTTTATTTTCTTCATTGAAGGATTCTTCTTCAAATTCTTTCTCAGGGATGGAAGACTTGAAAGCTATTCCTTTCTTCTTCTTCTTGTCTTCTTCATCATCCATCTTGAGATTTATCTTATGAATCATGAGTGACCCAAGCAACTCCTCCAAGCTGAGAGTGGTGAGATCCTTGGCCTCTTAAATGGCTGTCACTTTGGCTTCCCAATTTTTAGGCATGCACCTGAGAATTTTTTTAACCATCTCTGTATTAGTGTACACTTTGCCAAGAGAGTTTAATTCATTAATAATGTCAGTCAATCTAGTAAACATTTTAAAAATAGATTCATCATGCTTCATTTTGACTTGGCGTTCTTTGTATCTCTCTAATGTCAGCCTCAGTCTACTAATTTTTACGCTTAGGGATAATTGCCCCTTCTACCGCTTTGGTAGGCCTCCTAGGGCCATTTATGATGACCCTCTATAGGTCATAGTCAACAGCTTGGATGTAAATCCTTATCCTAACTTTTCAATAATCGTAATTTATTCTATTGAACAATAGAGGTCTATTTGTGGACTGGCCTTCAGGCTTAACTGATCCAATATTGGTTGCCATGGATCCTCTAAGACTGTTAAGTCACTAAGTAAGAGACCAGACTCTGATATCAATTGTTAATTCTAGACAACCTAAGAGAGGGTAAATTGAATTTTAAAACAATAATAACAATTTTAAAAATCTTTTACAAAACTTTTAAATTTTACAAAACAAATATAGCAGTAAAATAGCAGTAATGAAATTAAAGAGGTAGGAGAGAGAAAATTGAACCAGATACCGAGACTTATAGTGGTTCAGCTTCTTCGAAACTATATCCACTCCTCAAGCGCATTCAAAAGCCTTTACAGCTTAAAATTTTTTTTACAAACACTCCCTGTTTTCCTAAACTCTCTTCAATTTTTCTTTAGAAAGTTAGCTTACTCTCTTAAAGGATTACAAGGGTAACTCACACTTCTTTACAATTAATGTGATTGAGTAATAACTTACAAACACTCACTTACAAGGATTTGATAATAATTGAACAAGAAAGTGAGCGATGTGTTTGGGCTGGAGAAATTTATGAGCTTTAATTATCAAGAAAGGATTTTGGCATTCAATGCATTCAATAAAACACTAATCCAGAAGTTTGAAGCTTTGAAATTTACTCCTTATATAGCCCATTGAAGTAATTGACCATTGGTGGTTAGTGGAGGTAATTAATGCTTTGAGAAAGTTACCATTTGAATCAATGCCCTTTTTGAAATCCGTCGCAAGTGTCGACACAAAATTTCTTAATATCGACACAAGTTGGTCTTGGTCTTGGTCTTGACCTTGGTCTTCAGATAAAAGTGTTGACCCACTACTTCGTTGGTGCCGACCAAACTTTTGTATTTTTCTCACCCACGCCATGGTGTCGACTCATGGTATATTTGGTGTCGACTCTTTCATTACTTTCAATACTCCAGTTAGGACCTTGGTGTCAACTCATATCAGAGTTATTGTCGACTCAAGGCTTCATTGTTTGCTCAGGTGTCGACTCATGTCTTCTTTGGCGTTGACTCATATGAGAGACTTTAGCTACTGAAAATTTCATATCGACGCTGATCGTCTTTGGTGTCGACTCAACCAAGCAACTTTGGCTATTGAAAAAACGATGTCGACACTGATCACTTTTGTGTTGACCCAGACTCCTTGTTTCCGAAGAGTGCCTTTGTGTCGACTCGTTTGCTTGTTGGTGTCAACACATATGGGTTAGTGTTCAAGGGATGACTTGAAGTCTTGGTGTCGACTCATTACTTCATTGGTGTCAACACACTTCAAGTTCCCGAATGGTGTCTAGGTCTCGACTCATTTCATCTCTGGTGTTGGCACTAGAACTCGAAGTTCGAAGGATAGCATGGTGTCAATTCATGTGCGTGTTGGTGTCGACACAAGTTGATTCTAGTCAAAGTGCTGAAGTGTCAACTCATGCATGCATTGGTGTCGACTTAACGTGCACATCTGACCTTAACTTGGTGTCGACCTAGGTTATAACTGTTGTCGACTCAACTTGGAACCCGGTCAAATACTGGAGGTGTCAATACAATCGGCCATTGGTATCGACACAACCTATTCTCCTGAAAAATCTCAAGCAAAGCTGTTAAAGGTGTCGACCCTAAACCATAATAGTATTGACACACTTGAGTTTATCAAGTGTGCTTTGCTTATAGGTGTCGACCCAAAAGCCAATTGGTGTCAACACAAAACGTTATGTTCAATAACATTAAGTGTCAACCCATTTAGCGCAATGTGTCAGCACAAATGGCATAAGATGTTAACTCATTTGCATGTAGTGTCGACTCTATCTTTTTGAAAAATATTAAATATAACATCTTTCTAAATTATTTAATTAGAAAATGTAAAGTAATAAAATCATCAAAATCAATTTAAAATACCCTTGGGCGAATAGGACTTTTTCCCTATGTTGGACAATTTTTTTAGAGTACATTACACTCACCTCCCCCGAGGTTTAGAGAAACCTCAGGGACCTCCCATCGGGTTATTGAAATGTCACTGCACTCCCTTCTGTTTTAATTGTCAATATAAGTTTTTTTCAGTACTAATGACGTTAAAAGCATTAACAAAACTTGTTTACATCATCATTTTATTTTTTCAATATTTCACATATGCCCTATTTTAACTAAAAAAATATATAAATAATAGACAAATAGTAAACCCTAATCTCATTCTAAGTAGAGCTTAGCCACCTCTGCATTTTACCCATTTGTCGCGACACCTTCTATGACACCCCATCCTCCAAATATGTTGGGATATACATAAGTATAGATAAGAAAAATATTATAGCCATTTATTCATATGTAAATATCATAAATATTACATCATTAAGACTTTTGAACTAATCAAAATATATAACGTTTATAGTTTCGCAAAAGATTAAGAAAATCTTGCAATGAGCACGTGGAAACTGAACAAAAAGAACAAAAGGTGAAAACTCAATTCTTTAGCTAGCATTGTTAGGGTCTGCTGGCTCCTGCCACTCACTATATTCTTCAATTATGTCTTCTTCTTCAGAGGCAATTTTTTTAAAGAACTCATCATACTCACCTATGACACGAATGCCATAAGCCAAAACTCAAAAAAAAAACACTCTAAACCTTCTAACCATTCTCACGATAAAATATTCCACAACACAAGTCATTTAGCATCCAGTACAAATTTAAAGTCAAGAAGATAGACAAATTTAACAATTATAGCATGGTAAGCATATGAAAGAACAAGTGTACAAGTATGTGATGCAATGGAAGCGATGCAAGTGCCCAACCCAACATTCATCCAAAAATAAAAACAGGAGTTCCATGTCGGGAATTTCAGAGTAGACTTTATGGGTAATTGATCACCAAACCTATCCTTACCTCGTTGCGAATAGTAAATTCATCACCGGGCTTCATGCCATAGTTGTTTTACTGCTAAATGGAAATTGTGTGGGGTCGAGTGCCACTCAGGGACTTATTGTCATCGCCGTGACGGGACTTTATTGTCATTGTCTCAGGTACTTATTGTCATTACCGTGATGGACTTATTATAACGTTACCCATATTAAGACCAGGATGCTCGCTTGGTATCAATCCAAAGTCTAAGTTACCATAACTAGAATACTAATGACGAACCCGTGGTGCCCAACAGTATTCATCAATAACAAATCTTTCTTTTTGAACACCGAGAACACACCCGAGCTGCTCAGAGAAAATATATTCCAAAATAGTTACAAAAATGGCTACCAGGGACGCCCTAGACTAGAGGCCGAGAAAAAGAACAATTTCAATATATCCCAACCCACAATGGTAGATATGAAAAGGACTCCAATAATCCAAAATTCAAATGTGACAATGCCTATGATGTACAATATGTGTCTCATGTACAACTATTTCTAGCATTGCATCTAAGTAAGGTACAACTCATGATACAACTCATTAAAGCATGGAGTACAAGTTTATGAAACACAAGCTATAATTTACAAGACATGGATTCAACTTAATGGCATGGATTCTAATCATCAAATGATTATTTTTATACATCAATCATTCAACATAATTTAATTGAAGTCTATATTTTAAATCTCACAATATAACATGTCATTATACACTTAACCAAATTAAGGTAAATATTTAAGTGTCAAATTTAAAAAGCATAACAGTATTTTGGGGTACTTAGACATGGAGTTAAGTTTTAATGTTTGAACACCAATTAGATAAAATTATTTTCTACAATTTTTATATTTAACACTAAAGTCAGATCCTAAGGTAAATTGGTCATTTATTTCATTTAAGAGAAAATAATTCAGCATTTTATAAAGAAAAGTATAGAATTTGGGCCTCGATCGGTCTCGATTTTGGGGAATCCAATCAAAGGCTATGGGTCTGATTTTTTGATATGTTTTAGCTTAATGTGTCTCCTACAGGTTTTATGTTTAGTGCTAAGACTAGTTATTTGGAACAAGTTAGATATTTTGGCTATTTTATAAAATGGGTTCAGTCAGCTATAAAAAGGTTCGCAGAACCTGGTTACAACAGAGAATGTACAAACATTTTAGGGGACCATCCGAAGGTATCTAGGTCTAATTGTTTGTCAGTAAATAGTTTGATATGTTATCTACACTTTTCAGGAAAATCACTTTTGGATTTGGTCACTAAAAACATAGGTTTCTGGTCATGCAAAAACATGTGACAGAGAACTCTATCAGTCATAGATTTACAATAGTGGCTTTGAGGAGGGTTTTGACCTATCCAGTCTCTATATTTTAGGCTTCTTTTTGGTGAACAGCAAGGTAAAAATGTTGTCTACAAGTTCATATTTTAACCTAAGTTCAATTCTCATTCTAACTTAAGATTTTTATATCTGCAATTCAGAGTGGTTAAAAATTGACACTCTTTAGCAAAAATGGTATATCTCGAGTTCTACCCAATGAAATCACTTCAAACCAATTTTGTATTAAAAATAACTTCATAACCTGGGTCTGGACACAAAAATCATACTTAGATCATGGTTATACAATTAGTTATGATAAATCAAAGTTCGGAGCATAAAGTTAAAATAGCCAAAAAAATCATGCCTTTTAGGATTTTGGTGTCCTAGGTCATGGTATATCAAGATTTGGCTTCATTTCTTTGCATGTATGTGTTTTATACATAAATATAAAAGTTTCAGAACACATATAAGTTGTGAAAACCAAAATAACCGCATGCAACCACACCTAATGTCATACAAAATACAAACAGTCCATATTCTTTCATCACAACGCCTTTTTATTTGATATTTTGATTCTTGTTCTTATTTGTATTTTAAGAGATAAGTTGAGGGAGATCTTGAGGAGTATGAACAGAGGGTTTAGAGATTTTACTTACCTTAGAAAGATTTGGTTAAGGGTAGAAGGTTGGTAGAACTTAACTTTCATTCAAGATCTTCTAGCTCCCTTGGCTCCTTCCTTCTTCCTTCTCCTTCTTCTTTCTTCTTCTTCTCTTGGAGAGCCTTGAAGATACAATTTTCTGATCTCTCTCTCCCTCTTAGTGATGAAAATGAGGGAGGAGAATGAGGCTTCAAATGTGACTTTTATAGGAAGAAAAGGTAGTGGAATTAATTACGTGGTGTAAGCATTTTTTGAATTTTTTTAATTTGTAATTGGTTGCATGAGAGGTTTGTTCTTTTTAAAAAATATTTATGTAAGAAAAAGGCAAGGGTTTTTGGCCAGGGCAGATTTTGGGGGCTTAAAATTCAAAAGTTGCTTTAATTTGGGGTTTAATCAAGGTTTTGGTATTAAATTGTGCAAGAAAACACCTAAAATTAATTTTGTATATCTTTTTGGTGTCTTTACATACTAAAATTTATTATTTTAGTATGTTTATGATTAATTTAGTATTCCTATGAATTATCATAATTTTTATAGTAATTTATTAGATAGGTGCAAGCTTTTAAGTCAAATTAAGTTAGTTTGACAAGAATTGACTTTTTGACTTATTTATTATGTAAGAACTTTAAATAATGATTTGTTTACTTTTTTTGGTCTATGTTATTATATTCTCATGTATATTAATTGTTTAAATAATATTGGGTCATCATAATACTTGGCTTGTATAACTTTTTCTTATTTTTGAAATAAAAATGCAAAAAGTGACTTTTGTACACAAATTTCAAGGTAGCCAGCCATTTAAGGTTATTTTTGTTATTTTTGTTGTTATTTTATCTTTTGTTATTTAATTGTATTTAAATATCTAATTTGGAGTATCCATGTGTCAAATTTTATATTTTTAAGGTTTTTTGCTGTATTAGAGGTAAAATGGTCATTTTACCCTAATTATAAGAATTTTTTATTTTTAACCTTATATTTTGTATTATTTACTTAATTTAGGATGTCACGAAACTTTTTTGAGTATTAAGACTTCACTTCTAAGTATTTGGTCTTTTCAAGATTTTCGGGTCGATTTAGGGTTTATGATCTTTCAGCGACCTAAGATCTTGTCGTCTAATCGTCGCTAATATTAGGAGTTGAGCTAGGTCTTTACACGGGTCATTACTAATCGAGTTGTTACAACTAGGGTTCAAACCGGGTCGTTACACCTTCTCCCCTCTCCTTTAGTCGCACCTCACCCTTGACGATCTCTCCTGCCAGTACTCCTCCTCCCTCCCTCGCTGTAAGGCCCTGACCCTTTTTTTTCGGCATTTTTCGACGCGCATTCCATGTTTATGTAATAGCATGTTTTTAAATGCTTTTGATGCATAATCGGGGTTATATATGCATGCGAGACAGGTTCTTGGGGCCGTGGGGTGTTACGGTGCGAATTTCAAAAAAAATTTAAAAAAAATATTTTGGAGGCCTATAAATATCTGGAGTTAGATATTTTCAAAACTTCTCCAATAAGTTTCTTTTTTCTTTCTGCCTTCTCTCTAAGTTCTCGGGGGGCCGGGGATCATTTTCTGATGATTAGACAGCGGATTCCTGCTATTGGCATAGTGGGCTATGCGTTCATCTAGACGAATTTCTATTCCAGCAAAACTTAGTTTTGCACGTGGTTCGAGACGTTAAGTTTTTAACTCACCGAGGTAGAATTCTAGACCCTACTGCTGTATAAGGGTGTTACGCGTAATCGTGTGTGATTTTTTAATGGCTAGATTACTGTAGATCTAATTTTGTATCAAGTTAGATTTTTGGGCTAAAAACCACATTTTTTGACAATTTCGGTGGATGGAATCGGGTATCAGGTGTTTCTTTTGTTGTTTTGAGGTTAGGCTTGGGCGTGTGTATGTCCGAGGGTGTTGGATGGGTGTTTGGAGACTTCGATTCGAGGCTTAGAGGTTGAAACCATAGCTTAAAAATAATTTTTAGGCTTGCACAGTTGACTGAGCTCATAGGTTCAGTCGACTGGATCATAGTTCTTGGGGTTCAATCGACTGGACTTTGAGGGTCAACCGACTAAACCGTGTGTTTTGGGCATTCTGGGCTTTTTCAGTGTATTTTTTAGTCGATTGGGGGTTGGGTCCAATCGACTAAAATTCTAGGCTGTTGGTTTTGTGGTTTTGGTTGGGTCCTTGGGTTTTCAATTAGTATTTAATGGTAATCGATTGATTGATTATGGGGTTAGTCAATTGAAATACTGTTAGATGCCTTTTGGGGTTCGGTTGGTTGGGTTATGGCTTTGGGAGTCGTGTCGCAGCTTCGAGTGTTCGTTTAGGTGTCGTCCTCGGAGATGGCATGCATGGTTAGATGCAGGTTGTTGGGGTACGATTATGTACGTGATGCTTGTGCATCGTTGGTTATGGGGCATGTTTGGGCCTGTGGCACCTTTGGAGAAAAGGTGGTGTGAGTGACCTCGTAGTTTGAGGGGTTTGGTGTAGCCTTCCAGTTAGGCTTGGTAGTGTGGGTTGCTGGTTATCCCTGTGAGTGGATGTCGGATTTTGTGAAGGGTGATGTCACGGTTTGAGATTCTATGGCTATGTGCGCTTATAGCTGGCTTTATGCATTTATAACTGTTTATTTATATACAGATTATGTAAGTGGATTACATAGTTTTGGTATTGTTATGTGTACCGTGGTTGCATGCTTTAAAACTCAGATGTTTTTATAGGCATGGTTATGTGGAATATGAGGATCGGAGGATACATGTGATGCATGTTGCATGAGTTGCAGGTGTGGTGTGAGTCAAATGTGTAACATGTGACGTGGCTTGTGTAACGTAGTGATAGTATGTGGCTTTATGCATTTAAACCCTGATTTAGTATGCATGTTTTGATATGGTTTTATCCCGTGATTTAAGCATGTGTAGAAATGCCTGTTGATGCGTAGATTTGTATCTGTTTGCATATGTGGGGCGAATTTTGGTCCCTCGGTGAAAGTCCGTAAATATATGCATATGAGGGGAAGATAATGGTCCCATGGTGAAAGTCCGTGAAGATATCTGTTGGCTCTGGTCAACAAGGCTAGTTAGGGCAAATAATGGCCCTACGGTGAAAGTCCGTGAAGATAGGTGATGGGGGCGGATAATGGTCCTACGGTGAAAATCCTTGAAGATATCTGATGAGGGCGGATAATAATCCTATGGTGAAAATCTGTGAAGATGTGTGTGTTGCACAGGTTGTGTGCGTTGCACGGGTTGTGTGCGTTATGTGTGTTGCACGGGTTGCGTGCGTTGTGTGTGTTGCACGGGTTATGTGCGTTGCATAGTTGGCGATTGTGGTCCTTCGATAAAAGTTCGAGAAGATACATGGATTGCATGAACTGCATTGTGGGACGGATAAAATTAATTTTAAATTATTTTTAAGAGTCGTGTGAATCGCGATCTAAAAACCCTTTTTGAACTATTTTCAGGACTCCTGTAAGTGAGTCAAAAGATGGTTTGTATCCTTGCTTTTCCGTTGCATGTGAAAAAATTGTTTTGAAGGCTTGAAAGAGAGTCTAAAACTGCATGTGTTGTCTAGTATCTGTTGAGCTTTGGCTCACAGCGTGAGATTTGATTTTCTTCAGGTACTGGTCACGGAGGTTGATCTGGAGGTGCCAGAGAGGTGGAAGAGCTATAGTCTTCCTTTTTGTTCTTTCTATTACATGTATGATGTAATATGTTTTTCGACATTAGAGCCGTGTAATGTATGCCGTTTAACGATTATATACAATGCATGTATGTTTTATATTGAGAGTGTATTCTCGGGTTGGTTGTTTATGGGTGTTTCACGTGACCCAGAGTTTAGGGCGTGACAGATTGGTATTAGAGCTCTGGATTTGAATACCTAAGAGCCATGGGAAGAGGGTGTATCCCGTGTGAGGTTGGTTACGTGTGCTTGACTGCATGTGTTTAGATGCTTTGATAACATGGCGTGATAGCATATGGGTCATACGTGAATGATGTGTATATGTGAGCATGGGGGTTGAATCTTAGAAGTGATAGTCCTGCCTTTGGGAATTTGGATTAACAAACTTGGGAGCCAAGTTAGTACCGCGTTTAGCTAATGTGATTTCTAGCAGGGAATCTGAGTAGGTTATCCAGATTTGCGTGTCATTCTTGTTGGTTCTTCTCGATATATGGGGTTTTATTTAGCATGAACCTATGTGGCTATGTGTTAGCATGCTTATGTGGTTTATGCCATGTGCTACATCTCATGTTCTGTCTTTTTCATATAGACGCGATGTCTGCGAGACGAGGGCAAGGCCGTGGTCGAGGCCGTGGCCGTGGTGTTGGCCAAGGGGATGTTCCTATCCCTGATGTTGGGGATGTAAATGCTCGCCTAGGACCAATAGACGCGACGGGGTTGTTCCGTGTGCTGGTGAGTTCTATCCAGCAGTTGGTTATAAGTGAGATCGTTAGGGAGAGAAAGGAAGTGCCTGAGGCAAGGGCTAGTGATGCGGGAGTTCAGACGCATGGATCCACCTATCTTTGCTCGGAATCCTGATCCTATTATGGCGACGGAGTGGATGGAGTTGGTGACTCGAATCTTGGACACATTACAAATTGAGGAGGTCGAGTTACGAGCTTCCTTACCTACTTTCCAGCTGAGGGGTGCTGCTCACACGTGGTGGAAGTATGCCAGGACCATTGTGGGAGTCACATGGACAACCTTTACAGGAGTGTTTCTAGAGAAATACTTTTTAGCTTCGAAGAGAAACTTGTACATTGAGGAGTTCTATACTCTTACCCAGTGGGCCATGGACATCATGCAGTATGAGACCAGGTTTACGAGCTTATCTCGATTTGCACCGGATTTGATGAGCACAGACAAGCTGCGATCTATGAGATTTAAGCGGGGCTTGAGGCTGGCGATCAAGAAGTGTGTGGTTGCGATGGGACTTCGTGTATTCACAGAGCTGATGGAGGCAACAGCGAGGGTGGAGAACACTATGACTGAGATTCGAGCTTCCAAGGAGGCCAAGATACCTCAGTGCGGGACAGAGGCACAGACAGGTGGGCGTTCTAGCAAGAGGCAGAGGTCCTCTGGTCCTAGCTTTCATCCATCTAGACCACAGATTTTTCTCTACACCAGCACCATCAGTGGCTTCGTCAGGGAAGCCAAACCAGAGGGAGGTCAAGTGTTACCGATGTGGGCAGCCAGGGCATCGTGTATCAGATTGTTCACAGCCGAGACAGTACCCGAATTCATAGTTGAGGCAGTCTCAGAGTCCCATACAGGATCTGTCACAGGGGAAAGGGTCGTCTACTTGTTTTGGATGTGGTCAGACGGGACATATTCACCGAACTTGTCCCCAAATAGGGGGTGCGCCAAGTACAGTGGGCACTCCAGAGGGTTCATATGTGCAGGAGCGACAGCAGTATCCTGCAGTTCAAACTTCCCAGATGGCAGGTGGGAGTACATCATTTCAGTCGGTACGGCAGCCGACAGCGCCGAGTTATGGCGGACAGGGCAGAATGACACTGCCACGAGCGTATTCGCTTACAGCTCCTAGTTCTTCTAGGGCACCGGTTGTGCCGGATGATGTAGATATGCCTTCAGTGAGTAGAGGTACTTTCTGAGCCTGCAGGTTTTGGGCCAGTTCTTTTCTTGCATCTATTTGGGTGTTTGTGATGGTTTCCGTGGGTGGTGTGTTGTGTTGAGGTAGTGGCTGGTGATGATGTGAGGTTGGAGTCAATTGTAGATCCCGAATCTTTGAGATAGTTGGCCAATGTTTACGATGCCTAACCTTGTTTGACTATATCCTATGAATGGTTTGGTTGACCATCTCATATGCCTGTGTCGAATTACGATTGACCGGTTGCTGTCTTTTTTACCTTGAGTTGAATTTCGAGACCAAAATTTCATTAAGGGGGGTAGAGTTGTGACATCCTAACCTCTTTTCTTTTTTAGCATTTTTCAACGCGCGTTTCGTGTTTATGTAATAACATATTTTTTAATACTTTTTATGCATGATCGGGGTTAGATATGCATGCGGAGTAGGTTTCTGGGACCGTGAAGTGTTACGGTGCGAATTTCAAACAATTTTAAAAAAAATATTTTGGAGGCTTATAAATAGCTGAAATTAGATATTTTCAAAAGATATTTTCAAAATATCTCCAGTAAATTTTCTTTTTCTCTCTGCCTTCTCTCTAAGTTCTCGGGGGCCCAAAGCTCGATTTCTGACGATCAGACAACGGATTCCTGCTATTGGCACGGTGGGTTACGCGTTCATTTGGACAGATTTTTATTTTAACGAAGCTCGATTTTGCACGTGGTACCAGGCGTTGAGTTTTTAATTCACAGAGATAGGATTCTAGACCCTACTGCTGTATAAGGGTGCTACGTGTAATCGTATGTGTTTTTAACGGTTAGATTGCTGTAGATCTAATTTTTATGAAGTTGG
>JAULJZ010180470.1:0-22558 GCA_032270985.1 Heliamphora pulchella
TATTTTTTATCAAAATTAATATTTTTTTATCAAAAATAAAAACTTAAAAATAAAAATAAATTAATAAATTAAATTTTGTTTTTATTTTACTTATTTTTGTATTTAGTAATTTTTTATTTTTAAATTAAAAATTTGTAGATAAAATTTTGTAATTAAAAAAAATAAAAAATAAAAAAAACAGGGAGTGTAAATATGAAGACAAAGAAATCAAGGAGTGTAAGTGTGAAAATACTATTTTTTTTGTCCAAAAATTAACGAAACATTAACTTTTAGATCAAAGTGTTACAAAAATTAAAAAGTAAAAAAATACAGTAATATTTTAAAGAATAGAAGAGGTGACAGTGATATAACCCTTAAATAGAGGGAGTGTAAGAATAATATACCCTAATTTTTTTAGTAACTTTTAAAAGAGATTTGTTTATAAGATTGACTCTAAATCCTTATATCAAAATAGCAAAATTATCCTTTAATAATAGATATTAAAATTAACTTGTAATATGTAGAAGAGCAATTTTACCTTTTTATGCTTGTATTGATATGCGAATAAAAAAGTTACTTTTTGATCTTTTTGAGCAAGACAACCGACCACCTATGTTTTTTTTTTTTTTTCTATTTTATCCAAAGGGAAAAAATATAGCTTGCCTTCCAGGACAAGGAGTCCATTCAAAATCCCATCAGCGGTTTCAAAACTTCAATTTGAAACACAAAGTCATGCCTAATTTCTAAATGCAATTCAGAAACAACAATCCTTCGACATAAAAGGGCCAAGCGGATTTGCAACAAGCAGCAATGAATAAACCAAAAACTTGCAAGCTACCCAATACATTAAAAGGCATTTCGACTGAACAGATTCCATGGAAAAATCCATCTCATGCCTATGAGAAATTATTGATATGGAGATTCCACTTAAAGGGGCAACCACATAACATATTTTTCAAAACAAGCAAATAACACGGAGTATAAGTAGACTGACTTAAAATTTACTTTAAACTGCCATGAAGAAAACCCTACACCAAAAACATCAAAAGAACTTCGCAGCAAACAATCAGCACATTATGATCTCAATAATGAGAACGCACAAAATCCATCCAAAAAAAAGTTCAAGAGAACCGACAAGTAGCTTTTATTTTTAACAAGATGGACCGAATCACAAGACGAGGTCGGATGTACCGCCCAAGCCCAAAGGCAACCGAAACAATTATTTTTGCAGTTGATGCAGAAACAGGATGGATCCAAGGGCGGTTTGGATGAGGCGCCACGCCTTTTAGAGACTGTCAAAATTGACTGGATCCCGCAGGAATCTCTCCATCTGTCTTGCTCTACTCTTAATCGACATGTCAAACACCTTTTGCCCGAATTCCACCACTAGTCCTCCAAGAATACTCTGATCGATCTGGACGAGGAAAAAAATAAAATTAGAGACTACAATGGAAACAAGCGGCAACAGCAGTCTTTTGCAAGGAACTTCAAAATTTACTTACCTTCTGTTCAAGCTTAACCTTCTTCCCATGTCCGATTATGTCCTGCAGTGTTTCTTTCAGCTCTTTCTCCTCTTCTGCAGGAAGTGGCTGGCAAGGAATCAAAAAAACTGTGGGAGTCAAAAAGTAGAGTTGCCAATGGTTTCCACCAACCACTCTCAACCAGTAATATATCGTTAAATAATCAGAATGACATCAACAAAATTGAGGAGACTTGACAAACTTCTAATAGGCCTTTAAGTGCAGAATCAATGCATGACAAGCCAGATACCAAAACAAACATACAGGGATATTTTTGTTGACTATGAAAAAAAATCCAACTAGTCAGAGGATTCAAATTTTGATGTGAAAAATAGGCAGCTTTAGGTAGCGTATTGTTCTCCTACTAGAAGTTACTGCCTAAGCTATCATGTCGTGAAACAACAAAAATCTTCCTGGTATTTTTAAGAAAACAGAAAAACAAACAAAAAAAGAGTTCAAAATTTCTACAAATACATGATACTTAACAACATCCAACAAGAGAAATCTATTCCATCTTACAGAAACATATTAGGAGTCCCGAGAATCAACAGCCAGAACACTTTAGCCCCAAATAATAACCAAAACACAAGCTGCTAGAAGCAATAGTAGTCACAATCACAACTCACCTTCATGCATGAACATGTTTAAGAATTCAAGAAAATGAGGTTCACTGTTTTTCAAAAGATTGAATATGTATAAACAAAGTGCCCCCATGTCTCACCAAATTCATTGAAAATGAAAAACAAATAATGCATTCTCAAGGTCGACATGAATTTAATAAAGATCTCTTTTTCAAAGACTGACATGTTAAACTACAGCCTATAAAATGTGAAATTAGGTATGAGTCTTAGATGCGGGTATGTGACCAAGCATCCGACGGAGACCGATGGAGATCGACGGAGGCCGACAGTGGTAACCGGCAATGGTAGCCAGAGATGGTAACCAGTACGTTGGCCAGAGATGTTGGCCATGGTGGCCAACGCTGGGGAATGAAAAAGTTGTTTAGAAAAACAAGTGAAAACATATTTTTTTGGGTTTAAATTAACTAAATTTTCAAAAGTGCTTACATTTTTTTGAAAACACAAATAGTAGTTAAACGCAATTTCATTTATAGTTTACAAGATTTTGGAAATAAAAATAAAATAAACATAACGTTACCAAATGGACCCTAGATAATCAATACTTGTTTAGACACAATAGTCAAATTCAACAAAACACAAATAACCACCAAAATGGAAGGCAAATAAAAACAACTAATAACGTTATTTTCACTCCATTCACATTAAGAAGGATCTAACAATCATCCTCACATCAACACCAACCAAATCAATCTTCGATTTTTAAAATCGCATCCAATTTCTCTCAGATAATGATCCTGGCATTTGGCAAAGTTAAAACCCACCAATAAACTATTCTTCAACTTTACCATTTAGGGTTCACAAAGTTGAGCCTCTTGTAACTCCATCTAGCCATACAAGTCATTCAATGTAGATCCAATCATCGATGAGAAGTTTAAAATGGTACGAAAAATTCAAAGAGGTGCTCGCCACACGCACCTCTTTTGCGCCTCTGATGCCCTCGAAAAGTTGCATTGCCTCAGTCTATGTTAGGTGCCCAAAGTGCGCTTCACTGTGTTGCCGCCTAGACGAGTGCCTAAGTGTGCTTTTTACAACTGGCCATGCCAACCCATAACCCATAATTATATGAACGGTCTATCCGACTCAAGGGTTGCAAAGCACCAGGAAAACAGGTGTGGATAAACTTCAAACTAAGAACTCCACCCAACCTTCCAAGCAATTGTATGCCACCAAAAAAAATATACACAAGCCAATTCCGTTGAGATCACACCAGACCACTGCAACAAAAATCAGACCATATATATGCCCAATAACGATTCCAAATCTGTGGCCCTTCTCTCTTATTTTATTTTTAATTACGCAAAAACAGAGAGAGAGAAGGGCCACAGATTTCCTTTTCATGCTTTATACTAGACTGCGTTACATATGGTACTCTGAACTAAGAATTTGCAATCTAAGAAGTAAAACTTACAATAACAGTTGTCACAATGGCTTTAACTTCTCCCCTGTGCGCCATGGTCAAATCTGTAAATTTCTTTGCCATACTTTCTATGTGTCTTAGCCTCCCATTCTCAGCCAAAATAGCTAGCAGCAAATGAGATGAAAATATAATTATAGGAGTCAACAGAAAGAGCAATTAACATCAAGCAAGCACATGAATTGAGACAGTGATGAAGAAATACTATTGTAACATAAAAACCAAGTGCTATGTAACATGAACTCGGGTACGAGTGTCGTGTGCGAGTATGTTACATGAAAGAGCAATTGGCTTCAAGCAAGCACATGAATTGAAATGAAGAATTACATTTGTAGCATAAAGACCAAGTGCAATGTTACATGAACTCAGATACGGGTGTCTCGTGTGAATGTGTGTAGATATTGGGTCCATCTAATTCTTGGTGAAGATTTATATATAGTTCTGTAGTAAACTCCAATTACTAAAAATGCTTTCTAGGTGAATGTCTAACTAAAAATGTCAGACACATATTACATACTCTTATCCAAGTGTCAGTGTTTAACACGAGTACTATACATTTATACAACCATACACTTGTAGAAGTACATGCAGCAGAGACCAAGTGGTAACAAGGCACATAGAATCAAGTACATGCACATCTCATACATGACTATTCAAGTGACTATGTTTGACAATCACAACTGGTCCTAACTCCTAAGTTATAACAACTAACAAGAATACAGCCATATACAAATATGCACAAAAGGAAAGGCAATTACGTAAATACAAGTACCACTATACATATAATCTCATAAGTAGAAGGAAAGGACCTCACAAATAGAAGGAAGGACTCGAGTGCGTTTGGTGCAAACAAACATGAGAACATATATAATTATTTAAAAACTTTTCAAGCGGCTAAGCCAGGTCATTCAGAAGAACAAAATATACACAAGCACAAGGAAACAGATAAATTTCTTCCAGAAAGCAATTTTCTTTTTATTAAATACTTGTTGAGATCAGGAATGGAAAAGATGGTTGTGCTTTTATACTTTGCAATTATTTTCTTCAACAAAATTCTAGTATGAGGTTACTGGAAATTTTCAAGATGCCAAGTCATCATAAGAAACCAACCAAAGGTCACAATTCATAATGGAAAACCTCCAAACCCCTGATGAAGTCCAGGCTGGGTCACTCCACTATCATCCCATAGAAATTATCATTTAAGATTCTTTTTATCAAATTTTAACTTCTGAAATGGAATGTAATATGACAGCAGCATTCACCATTTATTATGTGAAAATGATTACTCTCAAGAATTGAACATCCTTCACGGCATCTGTGGATAGATATCTTTTCACCAACCGAAACTAGGGAATATTTTTAGAAAGGGGAAAAATTGATTCAACAGCACAGATTTACCCAGATCAAGAGGAATGCTTTCCACTTGGTGATCCAGGTTCTAAAGAGATAACACAAGCAGATAGTGGTATCATTTTCATTTGTGATCATGGAGTGTAATGTACACCAAACTTCTTGGATATCAAATCTACAAAGCTCGAGTGCAACAGCATCTAAAAATACAAGAAGTGGCAACCTCCTAGGCAACATTCATGTCATCAGACTGGAAGTACCCAGATATATGCCACACTTCTGGCAGTGCTATTTGAATTAAGTGTCCAAAATCATCAGGAAACAGCTGTACAATCTTTTTTATAAGTTTAAATGCTTCTTTTCACTTTTTAAACAGATCTAGATGTTGTTTAAGTAGAAGACAAGAATTTATACACATCTTGAGTAACAACTTTTAAAATTTCCATGCATTTTTTGGGTAAATATTAAATTAAATTAAATTGCATGAAAACTAAGGAACAAAGGCATTTCATGGCATACCCAAAAAGTTCTTTGTAAGGTCCGAAATTTTAGCTGCAGCACAAATTTCATGTATTGCCTTTATTCTTGTGTCAGTAGAGACTGACAAATCTTTCATGAACTGAGAAAATGTAGGACTTTTCTTTGACGCTTCAACAAGGTCAAGAAGCTCAGATTCAACCTTGTCCAATGCATTAACTTTCACTGCTGCAAGGTAGAGAGCAGAGGCATAGTTTCCAGAAACCCCAAACAAAGTCAGAGGCACCTGAAATTTACAACAAAAAAAGAAAGAAAGAAAGAAAGACTAATGCAAGAAGGTATATAAGCCCTACAAAAGCATTGACCATTAATTAACATAGGAATGATTAGGACGACAACTAGTTTTCTAATGTTGTGTCCGTAAATCGTATACTTATCCATGTTTCATAGCCTACTAACACCACTTGAACATCTATGTTCCTTTACACTACAATTCATAGTCGTTAAATCGTGAATCAAAAGCCTAGTTTTGTGAATTGTGAATCGAAATGAAAAGAGTCAGATTTAGCATAAACTACAAAAACTGATGTTAAACGTATGTAGAAAAATAAATAAATTGAAACTAACACAAATTATACAATAAGAAGATTATTATGTTATCTAAATGGGAAGAAGGTTGTCTTAATCTTCAACGATTTTGGCACAAATCCATCTCTTTGCCTATTTTTCCTTAGGCTCCTCCCTGATATCTCAAAAAGAGAAAAATAAGATAAGAAAGTGAGTGAAAACTTTTTTTGTTTTAACATAAAACTCTTTAAAACATGTCATTTATACTTATTACTAATAGAAAAGAGATTTACAAAATGTTGTAGAATAATTAAGTACTAGTCATCCAACCTATACCATATTAAACTGTGTACCACTAAAAGGCTATAAATAATTTATTATAAGCATTATTTTCATCTTAAACATTCTTAAAAGATGAATTTTCATATTTTCACATAAATAAAAATAATAAAAAAGGTTAAAAATGTATCGAGCTTGCCTGATTCTTATTAAATACTATAACCACTAATGAAGCAACAAATTAGGCAAGATTATTTCTTATTACATTGGACACTCTTAAGGTGTATATGGAATTTTTCCAGAAAAACAAAAAGAGAGAGAGAGATAATAGGTGTTCAAAATTTGTTAAAATCATAGTTTTAAAAATCATATGAATCGTAGTGTGTGCATCGACTCGTAAATCGTATCGTGAATCATAAGATTCATCACGTTCGGGTCAATTTACCCATGAATCGTGAAACATATCGCAAACTAAACTATAAATCGTACAATTTTGGATCATCAATAAGCTCTACCAAGGATTGCCAAGCATTTT
This sequence comes from Heliamphora pulchella, assembly GCA_032270985.1. Classification (NCBI taxonomy): domain Eukaryota; kingdom Viridiplantae; phylum Streptophyta; class Magnoliopsida; order Ericales; family Sarraceniaceae; genus Heliamphora; species Heliamphora pulchella. The sequence goes on from JAULJZ010180470.1 coordinate 6,763, forward strand.
TGACAACTTTAAAATAAGTAACAGTAATAAGAATACTCAAATTGACTATTCCAAAACGAACTTCATACAATGCATCGCCTATTAATTTTCTTATGCAGGTTGTACATGCTAGGGACTGTCTTCAATCAGTAGGTCGGAGAGCTTCGAATAGACAGTACCAACATGTGTTTTTGTCTATTTAATATGATGTTTCTTAACAAAGCCAAATTATTTTATCCTGTTTAAAGAAGTGATTGGCTACACAAGGGATGAGCTATTGGATGAATGGTGGAGAAGCCAAAAGTACATTTGCTAGTCAAGATGATCATTTGAAATAGACAACATAGACACTATACCCCACTAATAGTTTAATTCCAAATTGGTAAAACAAAGATCACATAGATAACAAGGAAAACCATCCATGCAATTGTCCCATAAGGCTATCAGCACCATACAATAAGATTTCAAAATCAGCTTCTCATCACATGTTCCGACAGATAGTTATATGTCAGAGCATCATTTAGTTTTTACTTATTAATCAACCTCCCAAAATTTGCAAAGTGAGCAAAACAATTCAAGAACAAACCTCCTATTAGATTCTATGGCCTAACACCTCCATGTGGATTTCAAAAGCCTAAAGAGCACAACCAATCATAGTTTGTCATTGGGTAGTTGGATCGGGGGCACAGAGAGAGAGAGAGAGAGAGAGGGAGAGGGAGAAAGATTGTGATCTAAGCAGATCATAGGAAACATGAGCACCAATAAATGGAATTTGTCACTCTTGTGCATACAATCCCAAGGAGAGAAAGAAGACGAAGGCCTATTTTGTACAACCCATTTGTAACTTTATCATCCTACTCACATTTATTCCATTATTCCCTCTTCAATAGCCTCTGACTTCACCCTTCAATTTGTGTTAAGATAGAGAGTTTTTCCCTTTGTGGAGAGGTATTGGGAAAGGTCCCTCATTTTTTTGACAAGTGAGATCTACAGCCCTCATAAGGTTTAATTCTTTGTTAGACACGCTCATGAGGCTCTCTGTTTTCTTTTCTTCTTCGTCTTTGATAATAAAAAGTAGAAGCATATATACAAAAATGCCCCAAGGGGGAGAACCCTGTATGGTGATTATTGACCGGTGCTATATGTATAAGAGGGTATAGGAAAGTGTTATTGTTCGTCACTTGTGGAATTGTCATTAGGTTGTTTCTAGGATTGCTTTGGGTTATATGCATTCTTTAGTGGGTGAACTGCTTTCTGGTGGAGGATTAAGTTTTCACTGCCCAAGAGAGGTGGAAAGAATGAGGGAGCACAATAGGAAGACTTTTGATTATATGGATTTACCCATCCTCATAGTCTGAAAGGAACTTTTGTTCCTTTCTCTATTTTGACTATTATTTATTGTCTTTTATGCAATTTATTGAGGAATTGTGCATCCCTGTGGATGTATAGGATATAGACTTCAGGTCCTTTTGAGTGTACAGGGTTTGCCCCCTTTTGGCACTTTTTGACTTTTTGTTAATAAAATTTTGCTTAAAAAGAAAAGAAGGGGGGCACCAAGTCACCTACTTAAGTTAATGGATAAAGGTTTGAGTTGTCAGTTACCACACAACTTCAACATCTCCCCAACCTCGTGGGGGGTTTTGTGGCAAAACATTCGAAGTGGTAACCACTTCTCCAGGTTATACACCAGCAAGCTATGAAGCACGGGTGCAAATACGTGGTACGGATACGGTATGATATGGGTACGCCGGTACGATGAAATTTATAACCATAGGGTACGGATATATCTGTGGTACAGCGATAAATTTAACTCTTTTTTTTTACCTTTTAGCATTACATTACATATATGCTAAATACAAAATTATTTTTAGCTTATGAGAAAAAATAAATGTTAGATCATATGAGCATTGTTGTTCCAAAACTGTCTTTGCCAATTGCTAGTTGGGACTGCAAATAGCGATACTTATTGGGCTAAACGACAATTGCTATGGCAACCATATTGGTTGAAAATTATTTTCTACAGTCGCAAGCCCCAAGAGAAAGTATTAGAAGGTGTATTTTCTTACACAAATTTAAAATTTTAACGATTTTATTAAATGAAAGAATCTAAATCATGTGTTTTAATACTTACATTTATCTTCATATCAAAAGCGATGACATATTATCTACTATAGTACTTTAATTTTTAAAAGCCTCATATAAGTTCCAACATATCCATTCACGTATCCAAAATGTACCACTGCCGTACCCAAAACGTACCGACGGTGTACCCAAAACGTACTGGTGCCGTACCCAACAATTGAAAAGGTACTTGGTACTTTCCCAAAGTACCCAGTACGTACCGATGCCATACCCAGTGCATACCCGGTGCGTGTACAACACCATTTTCGGAGTACCTGTGCTTCATAGCCTACAAGGTTATTAGGGGAGGATATTATGGTTGTTAGAATAGTATGATTTATGATTCAATATGAGTTTCAGATTAAAAGATACGAATCATTACTTGGAATCGAAAGTGACTGAATAGTACGCGTCACGATTTGATTTATATGATTCTTACAATTCAGTCCATTTTTTTCCTTTTAAAGAAAAGGCTATAAATGGAGTTGTTTAAGGTAATGATAATATCCCAACTCCTTTTTCTTCCCTTTTTCTTTTCAATTATGATAACCCTTCTTTTTGGAAGGCATAGTACAATTTTATCCATCAATTAAAAAGGTTAAGTGGTTTTGTGCTGTGTTATCAAGATGATACTTATTGTTGTTGCTTTGGATAATTTTACCATATACTAGTTCTTCATTTTTTTCACTCAAATTTTAAAATTTGAAACTTTAAATTATGAATCTTAATGCATGAAATATATATATATATATATATATATATATATATATATCATGGTTTTAAAAAACGGCCGTTACCGTTACGTAAAACTGTTAGGTAATGATTTCGGTAGGTGCCAAGTCCCGTTACAGTCGCTATAGCAATGCTACTGAAATTCACAGCCGTAACAGCTATTACAGTTACTGTAACGGTTGTTTTGATAGCTTAACGGTGAAATCGGTCTGTAACGGACCGTTATGGCCGTTACTCTGCGAAAAAACAGGGTCTTCGGCTTTGAATACTGCTGATGCCTTTTTTTTTCCATATCTTGGATCACTTTCCCCATTTTCATCTCGAAACAACTGAGAAAGAGGCGAACCAACTGGATTAAGCAATAATTTGGTCAGATCTACTCCATTTCGGTGAATTTTTTTGATTTTCAAAAGTTTCAATCTTCCGAGTTCTTCCCGACTGTATTTGGTCAGATCTACTCCTTCTATTCTTCAATTTCTTTAGTTTCAGCAACAACTAGTGTTCTTAATCTTCTTATTTTGGCATTTTGCTGGGTTTTTCTCCTTGGATCTGAAGGTATGTTCTTCCATTTTCAGTTTCAGGTTTGGCTGAAACTTGAAATTCTTCTCCTCCTTCCATTTTCAGTTTCGGCTGAAAAGGAGGCTGAAATTTTAAGTTTTTTTAATTATTTTCTTCATCTTCATTTCTTTGAAAATTAATAACATTTTAAAAAAATTAAATGACATTTAAGTTGAATGTTAAGAATTTATGAGTTTATGACATATAATGACATAAATTTACCAATTACTTCAAAAAAATAATTAAGATTGTTCAATAAAACTGGACTTACTAGTATAAAATTTAGGAAATATGTTTAAATCATGTCTCAAAAGTAAACAAAATTCATCAAAAAATATTTTAAACTCTAATAAATATAATTTTAGAAAAAACAAACATGCATATTAGTTCATTTTAGTTGATTTGTGCGAAACCAAAAAAATTTCACGGTTCTGGCAACCGTTACCGTTACCGTTACGCTACAGCCGTTACGCCCCGAAACTATGTCACCAACACCGTTACCGTTACGGCAACCGCTACCGCTATTTGAAACCATCATATATATATATATCGCCACCTATAAAGTTTATTTTAATCTATAACCAGGTATAAGTGTACAATTTATTTGTAAAAAAATGCATGTACAACCATTGCTATCAATTAAACAAGAACAAAAAAGTTGAGCACTATATACCGAGTTTTATAAGTATATACACAAGTATAACTATCTATTATAAGATAATAATAAAATGAAGTGAATCCTATGATTCACAATTCATTATTTTTGGCAAAACAATTCCCAATTCGATTCACGATTTGACAATCATGTCGAGAACACACTCTGACTACTCCTGTTTAAGAGAGTGACAAGCCCAACCAGGTGCGGAGTCTTCTGTTCGTACAGGATCCTACTTTCGTGCCCAAGGAGGGTGGTGTCAAAGGAGGTTTGCGACAAGCAAGGCTGGGGACTATAGAGAAGTGGATTCATTATCATTTGCACTCCTTGCAGGGTAGTTAACATCAAGGATGCAACTAGAGTAGAGTCAATGTTGGATCCTTATCATTCTTTAGTGTTCTAGTGGACGATACTATCCATGTGAGGCTCACTTGCATATTTTAGGTTTAGCCTAGGATTTTTACACGGGCTCTCATATGAGTACGACTTTCATCTTTTACTTTTTGGAGGGATTAGATAGCATGATGCGCAACCTGGAGTAGATGGCCATTGGAGGCTTGTTTGATGAAAGCCAAGTTGGAGATTCGTCACATGGTGGAGGATTGCGAGTCTCATCTTCAAGTTGATTGGCTGGAATAGCCTTTTTAAATCAACATTTTAGGCACCTACAAATGAGAAAATCAGAGGTGCTGTTTTCTCAATCTGCTCTGGGGAAGCTCGTACTGGCTATCCAGAAGATTCATGAGTTGCAACTACTTGTTGCAGAATTTCAAGTGCATAAGAGCGAATTTGGGGAAGGAATTCGATATTATCTGTTCCCCAAACTGGACAGGATGATCCTAATTGGACATTAGCGCATTGTGTTCAGAGAGATCTACGGGAATCCTGATAAGATTTTTTCTTTATTTATTTTGTCTCTTAGTTCTCTCCTCATAATGCTTGATGATGTATGAAACGAGGATAATTTGGAAAGAAGTTTATATAACTAGATGTGATGTTCTTTGCGCCTGTTATGTCCCCGAACTTTGGTTTATGTGAATAGAGAGGCCATTCATTCTCTTGGAATTTGGAACGGCAAAAAACTTGGGTGAACAATTCCTTGAGGGCTATGAGGCATAGATATGGACACAAATACAGACACGGAACTAGGCGATTTCAAAAAAATCAAGACATGGACACGACGGGAATACGGCAGAAAATATATTTTTATTTACATATTTACCCCATGTTTATAAATGGAACATTCACAAATAACCTCCAAAAAAAAGGTAAAAAAAAACTAAAAAGGTAAAAAAAACAACTAGAAAAGAGATGGAGAAAAAAGTAAAACAAAAAAACAAAAAATGACTAAAAAGGTAAAGAAAAAACCAAAATGGTAAAGAAAAAACTAAGAAACAACTAAACATACCATTGCCATCGAATCATTCAAAGACTCAAAGGAAGCAAAAATCAAAAAATGAAAAAAGAGGGGAGAAGAAGAAGAAAAGTGAGAAAAAGATGCAGACAATTCGAACAAAAAATAGAAAGAGAAGCCGCCAAAAAATATAAGGAAAAAAAGAAGAGTGCTTACTTAGAGGGCGATTGAAGGTCGTTGGTGATCGTCCCTAGTGAGATTGAGGTCATCGGTGGTCGTCGAGCTTGCTGGTGAAAGTCACGGTGGATATCGAAGACAATAGGCCGAGTATTTTTTCAAACTGTGCACTGAGGCTCTTAGGGATTTTTATTTCATCATCGAGTTTAGCGTGTCCAAAATTAGAGACGCGTGTCCCCTGCGTCCCTCGGCATGTATGACTGGAATCTTTTTTAAAAAAAATAGGACACGCCACATGACGTGTCCGACACGTCCTAACATGTCCCCGGTGTATCCGTGTGTCCAGCATGTCCGACACAGCTACGGTACCTATTCCGACGTGTCCATGCTTCATAGCTTGAGGGAGTAGGTTGTATAAAGCAAGGTTGGAGGCTAGAAGACCTTAGCTCGTGTTAGCAATCCTGTGAATGAGTGGGTTTATGCTGCCCTTGCGAACTATCCCCTAAGCAAGTGGATTTGTGATTTTGGAGCAAAGTTGCAAGGTCATAGGACCTTAGCTCTCGTGAACCATCTGTGAGGAAGTGGGTTCACATGGGCTTCTGGGAACTATCCCTTGAGAGTTTGGGTTCGTAATTTTGGAGCAAAGTTGCAAGGTCAAATGATCTTGGCTTGTGTGAACCATCCTGGGAAGGAGTGGCTTCATACTAGCTCCTGGAACACATCCCTTGAGGCAGAGCGGGTTAGTAATTTTGGAGCAAAGTTCGTGTAAACCATCCTGTGAGGGAATGGCCATGCTGACTCCTGGGAATCATCATTTGAGGAAGTGTGTTTGAAATTTTGGAGCAAAGTTACAAGGTCATAGAACCTTTGCTTTTGTGAACTTGCATGGTTGGACATAAGCACACAATTCGCCACCCAATCATATGCACAGCTCCGCTCGAACACTTCTCTCCACATCTATTTATAAGTACTGTTCACAACATATTGTTGTTATCTTTCATCGTGCAACACCACAATGTAAGTGAGCTTAATTATCCTTCTGAACTCCCCAACAATCCCAAACCCCGTTCCCTCAAGGGTAACTACAGTCTCTTTGTTTTCAAAAGAAGGTAAACAATTATTTTAGCTAATCTGATTTTACGCCAACAAAGCCAATATACTGGTTATATAAAAACCTTACGGACAAAAGGATACTGTCTATCCTCCTCTAACCTGTTGCAATAATACTAAAAAAACCTCAGTACAATTAAAAAATTAGGAATAAAAACAAAACAAAAAAACATACACACACACAAACATAACTGTATAATAATTTCAACTGCACCAAGAGATTAACATAGTGAGCCATGATAACCTCACCAATATAGCATCAAATAAGCATTGAAAAAAATATTACTATGGTAGACTCTTTTAAGCTGGGGGCCACACTAATCCCGTAAATAACATATTAAAGCTCAAACAGGTTACTTACCTTAATTTTCTGTTCCTTCGGTGGAGATGCAGTGGCATAATTTTTCAAGAACTGCAAGAAAGAAAAAACTCCCATAATTAAATAAAAATCAAGATACATGGAGAACAAGAGATATTTACATCAAATATTACCATAGCTATTACAGCCAACATGGATGTGACATGAGAGATGTCAAATGACAGTATAAGAAGGGGCACTATTGAGATTGTTGTTGAGTCAACTCCAGCAGAAGACATAGTTAAAGGGGACATGGATAGAAAATATCCTAAATTCATCATGGAGTGGAACCCAAAAACAAACTTGAAGAATAGATGCGAAGCGGGGTTTTAAATCGTTGTATCGGTGCATAAAGGTCGAGGTTGCATGTAACGAGTATCAACAGTATCAATCAATGTGTAAGGGAATCTGTAACCCTGGTTTTAAATAGCGGCAACGGTCGCTATAACGGTAATGGTGGTGGTGACGCGGTTTCGGGGCAGCCAACGAAGCAATATCACTCAATCAAGTAGTGTAACAATAGCAATAATTGGAGGCATGAATTTTTTCTTTTTTGGACAACTCACTAAAATTTAACCAATACCAGTATTTTTATTCTAAAATCATATTTATTAGAGTTTAAAATACTTTTGGTGAATTTCGTTCACTTTCTAGACATGATTCAACACATTTTAAAATTTTTATTGTACTTTACAAAATATTCTCTAAAAAGTAATACATCATTAATGTCAAATATAACATAAAGAAACCAAAATCTAAAGATTATAAGCTTACTTTGTATATATCTTGAATAAATATTTTAAAAAATTAATTTTTTTGGTTTTCTTTTTAAAATAAGTAATGCAACATTAGATATATTGATTTAAATTTTAACCTAACAGCCCAAATCTAAATATTTTATACTTTGCATAGATATTGAACAAATATTTAAAAAAAAAAACTAATATTTTTGGATTTTTCTTTTAAAAAAAATTATAATAAAAAGTTAATATACGAAACTAATCTACAACAATCAAGATCTAAAAACTTTAAACTTACTTTTGCATACGTCTTGAACAAGTAATTTAGAAAAGTAATTACTAGTGGCGGTGGCAATGATAGTGACGGTTGGTGGTAGGTGGTGGTGAGGATGGTGGGGGTGATTACAGCGGTAGCACGGTTTTAAATCACAATGTCATCCTATGAAACAGTCGGGGTAGCACCGTTGTAGTATCACCATACCGAGAGTATTGAACTACACATAATGGAAATCAAACGCGTGAATTTTTTCAATCACTAGCATATGCTAAAAACTCGTTGATAAACATGTTTTGATTTTATTTATCACGTTTTGAATATTCATAAAATACTTTCTAATAAACATTACGGCAACAAAATACATGTTTTCTAAACGATATTGAACTTTATATGGCCAAAAAATGAAGAATTTCATCTAGTGCGAACTTCACGGTCTAGAATCATTACAAATACTGAGGGTATTTGTTTCAGCATATTTCTCAGCTTGTAACTTATAGCTTAGCAAAAAATAAAGAAAATCCAAATAGGTGTTCTTATATATTTTTACTTGTAGTTTTTAATTCTAAAATAACAAATACAAATTCTACTATTTGAAACTATAAGTTTACAAATTTAACAAACATTTACAACTTCTCCTTTAAATCATAATCACATCTCTTTAGCTATAATCTATAAGTTCACAATATAAGCACACCAAACAAATCCCACTATTAGATTGGATAATTTATAAAATAAAACAAACATAAACTCAAATTAGTTAGCATATAGATAGTATGTATGTGTGTGTATGTATATATACATATACACATTTTATATATACATAGTTATACATATATTGACACTACTAGTTGCTAATAGAACATGCTACCATAAACTACCATCTACATTTTATTGATTCATAAGCTCACACCTAAAAAGAATGAAGTAAAAGATTAGATGTGGCCCTTAACTTCTTTTGGTTATTTACCATTTGGAAATTCATAATTTTTAAGTTTAAATCAACGAAGTAGTAACATAAATTGAAGAAATTAGAATTGACAAATAAAGAATATCATAAATAACACATAAAATATAAAACAAATAAAGAATAGTGCTAGCATTCAAGGAAGATTATGAGATTTTTTAGTTAAAATTTTGTCCAATATAAAATATCTATTATATAATATAGAACTTTTGATGTGAAAGTTATGTAGGTGTCAAAAATCTAACCATTGAAATGAAGCAATCTTGTCCTTCCATTTTGTTCTCTTTCATCCCTCATGTTCTTTGTAAAAAAGTAAATAAAAAAATATTACTTTTTATTACTTTTCCTTTAAGTAATCCAATGAAAAAATAATATAGTTTTTACTTTTGTTATTTTTTCTATTTTTTTACATTTATAAATTAAGAAACTAATAAAATTATATTTTTAATTGAGTACCTTAAATTGGTTAATTAATTAATTATTAAAATGTTGATATTACTTTTTGTTTCACTCTTAATTTCTAGAATTTTATATCTATTTATTATACAATATAGAACTTTCAATGTGACATTTGTGTAGGTGTCAAAAATATGCCCATTGCAATGAAACAATCTTGACCTTCCATTTTGTTATCTCTCCTCCCTCAGGTTCTTTGTAAAAAAAATAAAAAAAATATATTAATTTTTATTACTTCTCCTTTACTAATCCAATGAAAAAATAATATAATTTTTACTTTTATTATTTTTTCTATTTTTTTACATCTCTAAATTAAAAAACTAATAAAATTATATATTTAATTAAGTACCTTAAAATTAGCTAACTAACAAATTATTAAATTGTTAGATATTACTTTTTTTTTTACTTTTAAATTTCTAGAATTTGATATCTATCTATATAACATGATAACACTTTTGATGTGACATTAAAGTAAGTGTCAAAAATCCAACCATTAAAATAAAATAAATAATTTCGTTTTTACTTTTACTATCTTTCTTTATTTTTTATCTTTACAAATTAACAACTTAATAAAATTGTATTTTTAATTGTGCCTTAAAACTGACTAATTAATTAATTGTTAAATTATTGACAAGTTAGCAGACTAGATGTAATTTTTATATGGTAATCTAATAGTAGACAAAGCCTGAATCAATTAACAGCTTCGATTGCATTAGTTTTTTAAAAGTAGTTCATGCATTCTAGGTCGTAAAAAAAAATGATTTGCGTAGTGTGTAATCACAACAAAGCATGAACTTTTTTTTCCAGTGGTGATGTTTGAATTTTTCTGTGTTCTTAGTATTTTAGTTTGTTATTTTGCTTAATAGTTTTTTTCCTCTTTATTAATATCGAAGTTGATGGTTTGGATTCTTTCTATTGTTTTTTTATATGAATTATTCTTTGAAAAATAACATTTGAAATTAAGTATTAAAATGCATGAGCGAGCTTAAAAAAAAAGTGGGAGTGCCTTTTAGGCATGGGCTATCCCTAGTGTATATACATTATAGCAAAGAAGAGAGAAGGAACAATACATATGCAAAAAATTATATTAAAACAAAATTTAAACTTTGTTAACATGCATGAACAAAAACGGTCGTAATGAGCATAAAAGTGAAATATTGACCATAACAGTTGGTAATGACCAATACGATAGCCTAACAGTCGTGTACCAACCTCAACCTATAATGATGGAGACGTGTGAAATTGGGTGTATTCAATAAATAATGTTCCCAAGTAATGAAGCACCAAAATCCTGTTATGTAATTGTTAATACATGAAAAATTACATTTAAAAAACCATGTGGCTGTTGTGGTAGCTATTGGTGGCAGCATGATAGTGAGAGTGGTGGAGGTAGTAATGGTAGTGGGAGGCGTTGGTGGTGGACACTGGCCAATAGTGATGGGAATAGAGGTAGAGGTTGGTAGTGATGATGGTGGTTGTGGTTGTGCTGGTGGAAGGTGATGCGTGTGACAGATGGCAGTGGGAGCGTGGTGGTTGCTAACAAAAAAGGAAATTTCTTTGTTTAGAGACTATAGAAGGGCAAACTTTTCATTACTTGGATTTTTTCTCATAAATTTAGGTTTTGAGGTTACTTGAATCTCATGTGGCCAACACCTCGTTCCAATACTACATTGCTCACCTAGGCGGAGAACAAGATGGGGCACCTAAATGAGTAATGGTCTTGCGTTTGATCACTAGAAACTTTGAGTTGTCAACCCAACTCTCCTATAAAAAGAAGCCTTCCCCAAGGGGGCAAAAGCCCATTCAAAAGACAAATAGCATCTCCAGTTCCACATATCATATCCTCTTCCTCCCAGTACCCTGTCTTTCTCTCTCTCCTCCACGTTCAGGGTCCTGCGAAATCTGTCTATTGTGTTTCCCTGAGGGCAAGGTATGCCCATATCTCTAACCATCCCCGTCATTCTGGAGTTGAGGGACCTTCCATTGTGTCACGGGGCAACACTTTAGTGACGCAGCGGAATTTTTTCCCGTATGGCATTCGAACTCCACCAAACCCTTCGAACTCCACCAAACCCGAATCTATCTATTCTCTGACAATCTGAGTAATTTCTATTACCCGATCTTCAAATTTCTTTTCAAACGCCCATGTTTTATCAAGCAAGAACAAACTCCCCTCACGAAAGTCCCATATAACCGAGATGCCACCTGACGACTTGACGTCCCAAGTTGCAAACCGAACGGCACAGTAGCTTCCTTGCACCAAACTTATCCTGAGCAAGGTACTCGCCCAACTAAGATCCCATATTCGTTAGGCTAACAAGTAACACGCTCGTGTTGACATTGATGCCCAACTTAACTGACAAGCTTGTCAACTTGTAATGGGTCTAAATAACTCGTCTCCGAAAGTCAGGGTGCCTCATACCCTATATGACACCAAGGGTCACTCTCGTTCCCACTGCGATGTCCTCGTGCATACACGCGTGCTAAGGCACATGACGTGTCACCCGAGCGAGGCAATGTCGATCATTAGGCCGCAAGTGCATTATGCCACTCTACTCGTTTCATAGGCTCATGCGTCCAATAATAGCATCCAAATGTGACTCTAGCCATAAGCCCCAAATGTGACTCTAACCGTAAGCCACACATCTTAGGCCACAAGACCCCTGCAAGCACTGTCGAGCCCATAACATCCAAGTAAGTCGGCACACGAGGCCTTCTGATGGTGCCTCGATAACCTAATCGGGTTAGGACATTAAAATAAGATAGCCCGCAAGGTAAGCAAGTCGGTGTCCACATCCTCCTCTCCGAGTTCTACACGCGATGTCTAAAGCCATCCTCAGGTCCTCCTGATTGACATCATCCATGGGGCACCCGTGCCCGCATGGAGACTCTAAGACACCTCTCTTTGGTGCCTAGAGCCCGCCCCCAATGCCTGGGGTTATCCACTTCAGTGCCTAGTGATAATACGGAGGAAGGCTGGTAACTGACAGACCACTACCCCTCCTTATAATAGCTTTCATAGCCATCTCTATCTTAACAGGAGAAAACATCAAAATATTTGAGAAGTCATAATGGATTTTCAAAAATATTATTTATTTTTAAAAAATCTCCAAATTTTGGCCTAACACATTAGTCTAATAGATGAAGCTATCATAAAAATCTCAACTTTATCGAACATCGTTTGGGGCCCAAAAACCCAATGCCAAACTGTTGCATGATGTGCTCGAGCACTGGGCTACGCTGCCTACGCACGCCCCACTCTGCGCCCCAATCTGCCTGCGTTGTGCCTTGTCACACACGCGCACCCTGCACCCATGAGCTTCTACTTCCTTGTGTTGCGCTATTGTATGCCATATGGTCTTGTTGAGGCATCGTGACACGTTCTAGGGCTAATATTGCCAGTACTCCTGTGAACCGTCGTGGACCTTCTCCGAGCTGTCCTTGCCGCGACCACACAACGTCACGGGATTAGCCTTATCAAAGAGCAACCCGTGACACTCTCCCCCACCATCAACGTCCTCGATGTTGCACAAAGTACAAAAGTGCCACATGCTAAGCTCCACCTCCTCTTAAGTTGTTTTAACATCTACCGATTACCAACAGTCCAATGTGATAACCTGCCACCAATAGCCATCTCAAACGGCCAAGTACCAGGCTCTCCTCTGAGAAGACTCGACTCAAACACAGCAAAGCTCCTCTGAGCTGACACCATCAGTCTTTACCTAATTCTGCAACAGTGCTCCTCTAAGCTGATCTCTATCCTTGCATTACTTGTTGAACGACCCGCTATCAACAACGCTCCTTAATATTCCTCTGTCCAATTTATAACTTGCTCCTCTGAGCTAAACTCAACTCAAATGCTCCTCTGAGCTATCAAGCGACTCCTCGCTTAACTCCTGTGGATGCTACTCGCGCCACCATACCACTGGTGTTGACTAACAAGAAATGGGGTATTGCGCTGCTTCGCAAATGACATCGTTGGCACTCTGTGACAACATTCCCCACTCGAATGGTTGATGTCCTCATCAACGCACTTCAAACTCTGGCCCTCTTGGCACTTCCCTACAAAGCCCTATGGCCGTTGCTCTCCTAACAAACTCTTTCTGCTTGCTAGCCCTGCTCCGCCTTCCCCAGTAGACGCAGTATGTAACCCTCTAGCTGATGTCCTCTGACATACTCCGGTCAATTCTTCTGACTTGTCTTCCAATGCCTACTGACAAACTTAAAGTTGAAAGGTAGCCCTCTGACTCAGCTCAAATGCCCTCTAACAACTTGAACTCTTTGCCCACTTACGGTGTCCATGCCCTCTAGCTGAACATTAACTCGTCGCCCTCTAGCGATGCCCATACTCTTATTGATGAACTCAACTAGTTTTCCTCTGGCGATAGTCATGCTCTCTGGCATAACTCTGCTCAATGTCCCCTGCGTTAGCAATTAAAATACAAACTCAAAATGTCTTGTACCTCAGCCTACTCGCGGCTTTAACCCTAACAACGATCTTGAAGGGACTCTTCACTTCCCTTGAAGATTCATCACACCACCCAACACATAAGATGCTTGCCAACTCTCAACAGGCGAACTATATAAAATTTGGTGCACTTTACCTGGCACCGCATCTAACATCTTTACTTCACACGTCCCGTTATGTGATCACCCTCTAGCAATTATGACTTTCTCTGTCACCCAGTTCTTCCCTGACTGGCACATACTTGCACACGGGAGTCAAGACAACATAGTGGTTCTGAAATTAAATTTTCGATCTTACCCGATTTGAAGCCAACAACCAAGCTTAAAGATGCAAATCCACTGACAAGCACAATCACACGTACACGACCAATAATGGAAAGAAACCCACCTGACAAGCTAAAGATTCTCAAATCAAACAGACCTTCAGAATGGAGCAACCAAATTGGATATAGCATGAGCTTCATGAAATAAATCAATGAAAATGCCATATGCTCGGCTAAGCTGTTAACGTTTGCCGTCTCAACGATGATAAGACAATGCTCGCAAAGCTCACAACATGAAGTATAACTGCAACTTCAGACCCATACTGCGGTAGCAAACATCATGAAGCTAACAAAGTAGCACAACTGTCCAACCATGCCCTTCAGGATGTAGTCCATGCACGTGAGTAGCACCTTAAGCTACAGAGTGTCCACACATCAAAACTTGCTCACACCAAGTCATCAAAGTGGAAGGAAACAAACCCTTTGGAATAGAAGAGACTACACGCCACCATGTCACTGTAATCCCACCTTAAGCACGGCTTGCTACTTAAAAAGGCATCATCTGATGATAACTCGGTTCATACGGATACCCCAAAACCTTCTACTAACAAACTTCAAGCATCTTTATTGTTCTTTACGTAGAGACAATACAATCACCAGATATAATCACCATATTCGAGGTCTCATGCACTACTCCTTTCAAATTGGCATCTAGCTTCACAGAAGAAAAAATATTACAATACTGCACATTCTGTCCAAGAACGCACCCCACAAAGGAGTGACCATGCTTTAATACCAACTGTCACGGGGCGATACTTTAGTAACACAGCGAAATTTTTTCCTGTGTGGCATTCAAACTCCACCAAGCCCGAATCCGCCTATTCTCTAACAATCTGAGTATTTTCTGTTACACGATTTTTAAATTTCTTTTCAAGAGCCCATGCTTTATCAAACAAGAACAAACTCCCCTCACAAAAGTCCCATATAACCGAGATGCCACCTAACGACTTGACATCCAAAGTTGCAAACCGAACGGCACAGTAGCTTTCTTGCACCAAACTCACCCTGAGCAAGGCACTCGCCCAACTAAGGTCCTATATTCGTTAGGCTAACAAGTAACACGCTCGTGTTGGCATTGATGCCAACGCTTCTCAACCTGTAACGGGTCTATATAGCTCGTCTCCGAAAGTCAAGGATGCCTCATACCTTATAAGATACCAACCAATGGTCACTCTCGTGCCCACGGCGATGTCCTCATGCATACACGCGTGCTAAGGCACATGACGTGTCACCCGAGCAAGGCAATGTCGATCCTTACGCCGCAAGTGCATTATGCCACTCTACTCGTCAAGCTACTCGACTCGTTTCATAAGAACATGCGTCCAACGATAGCATCCAAATGTGAATCTAGCCGTAAGCCACACATCTTAAGCCACAAGACCCCTACAAGCACTGTCGAACCCATAACATGCAAGTAGGTTGGCACACGAGATCTTCCGGTGGTGCCTCGATCAGGGTTCTAAATAACGGCCGTTACGTAACGGATCGGCCGTTACGTAACGGAATATTGGAAGGCCGATCCCGT
>JAULJZ010180501.1:0-22554 GCA_032270985.1 Heliamphora pulchella
TCTCCCACTTATACTCAAAACTATGCTACTATACATCTGACTCCCATGCCCTCTACATGACTATCAAAAGTCTTAGCCAGTAAGCTCTTTGTAAAGGATCTACAAGGTTGTCCTGATGTAAGCTCTGTCTGACTGAAAATCTGAGTCTGTAATTGTCTCCATAGTAAACCAACATATAATCCTTAGCCCTTTTCAGGTACTTAATTATATTCTTTACCGTAGTCAAATGCTCCTGCCTGGGTTAGACTGATATCTGCTAACCATGTCAACGGCAAAGCAGATGCCAGGTCTAATGTAGAGCATAGCTGTCACGCCCCAAACTCCAGGTCACGTGAATATCCTGAAACAACCACATAAACACCGGACCCTAGAATACACTCTCAAGTAAAACATACATGTATTGTATATAATCGCCAAACGGCTTACATTATACGGCCCTAATGCCAGAAAACAAGTTACAATAGATATGACTTCAAAATGAGCAAAAGAAAGGCTATAAGTCTTCTGCTCCACCGGCAACCCCAGATCAACCTCCGTGACCGGTACCTAAAATAGTTGTGATATCTGCTAACCAGATCAACCTCCGTGACCGGTACTAAACAGCACATGCAATATAAGAAAATCATGCTAGAAAAACGAGGTGTGATATTTGACTCTCTTTCAAGCTATAAAATAGTTGAAAAACGGTTTTAGATCACGACTCACCAAAGCCACCAAAACAGTTGAAAACACAACTAGCATGAGCCCCTAGCAATAACAGACATATATATGCAGCACATGAATATATAAATCGACTCTTAAGCCCAATCACAATTCTATACAACTGGAAATAAATCATGCAATCTATGCACTACGCCCAACCCACTATGAGCAACACACCCAACACATATCTCATCAGGACCTTGGTTCCGTCCTTCAGATACACACACAAGGAGGTAACAACTATAGATGCCAGCTCATTACCCTAGCCACCACTCAAGGCCTGTCTGGTAATGACAAGTTCTATACGGAGTCACAACACGAAGCCACTCACGGGGCAACCAGCACTTTTACGGATTTCCTCAACCAATGGAAGAGCTTCCAAACCATGTTTACGGGATCAACCGTAGCGAACCTATACAACACGAGGGTCTTCTCAGGCTTTCACCGAAGGACCACCATCCCATCTATCACACGTGTCTTGTCAGGCTTTCACCGAAGGACCACTGCCCCATCTACGTTTCTTCTCTGGCTTTCCTCGAATGACCACTGCCCCATCTAACAGTTCATACTCCTATGCATAACCTAATCAGGAATTAAGTGCATACAACCACGTCACATGCAACACACGCGATTCACATTGCACTAACCGACATCAAATGCAATGCAACTCACCCACATAATCCATACATGCAACCCGTGCAACATACATAAACCACGCACCGCATGCGACCTGTGCAACACATGCATTTATGAATCAGAGTTTAGATACATCATGATTACATAAAACACCTATCCATCCAATAACATGTATAAATAAAGCTAAGCATAGTTCTATATGCATAGAAACACATATGCCCACGACATTCCACATAAGGAAGCCACATAGCCCAACCCGACATCACATGCCTCAAGCCCGACCCCACAGACAGGCTTCTAGAAGACGACTTACTAAGGGCCTACCTCAAACCAAACACAACACGATTTTTACCAAAACCATATCCATAAAAGGATGACGGACCCAAACACGTCCCACAACCAACGATGCACTAGCACCACACACGCAACAACCTGAGGCCACAACATGACCCTCGAAGCTACCACATGACCAACCGAACCCTGAAAGGAATCCACAGGTATTTGAATCGACTAATTCCCATAAATTAATCAATTGAATACCATAAGACGCCAATCAGAAACCAAACCCCAACCACCAAAACACAACGCCCAACACAAACCCACGACGCTTATAAGAACACCACAACGTCCCACGAAACATGGAATTAGGTCAAAAGGGCCGACAAGGATGAAAAATAACATTTTCCCCAACATTCGGCCAAAAATAGGTGAAAAACGATTTGAAAATCTTGACACACCTTCACTCTTTTGGCCATAACTTTTTCTACAAAAAGAATTTTGAGGGGAGAGAAATTCCATTGGAAAGAAGACTTCCAGGGCTTCAATTTAAATACAAAAATGACACAATTTCGAGTCCAGATGAGGGAGATATCATTAAAATAAAAAGCCCAAAAATTAATCATGCGGACCCGACACTCGCGAAGCGCTCGCAGACCGTTTGAGCACCTCACCACCAGAAAGCAGCGCTCGCTAGGCGCCCACTAGGCGCTTGAGCGCCCTTCTACCCGAGAACAACCCAAATTTCCCTGTTCTTGATGTTCTAAGCCCCCAAACCCTCCAACACTCACTATGATGCTTCAAAACACTCATAAACCTACCGATTCGCATATAATAAACTCCCACAGACATATACGAACTCAAACTACCAACGATCACCGAACGAAAAGCTTCAAAACCCGGTTCCATTCACCAAAAATGCATAAAAAATCTTTTTAAACCAAAACCCAATTTTCTTCAAACAAAGTCAGATCTATAGCAATTCGATCGGTAAAAATAAACCCGATTACACGTAGTACCCTTATAAAACATACAGGTCTAGGTTCCTACCTCGGTGAGTTTAAAACTCGATGTCTCGATTCACATGAAAAATCGAGCTTCGTCGGAATAAAATTCTATCCGGATGGTTGTGTAGCCCTCGATGCCAATACCAAGAATCCGTAGTTTGATCATCGAAAACTGAGCCCCGAGCCCCCGAGAACTGAGAGAGAAGGCAGAGTGAAATTGAAAGAAACTTAGGAGTTAAATTTTGAAAATATCTTTAGAAAATATCTAACTCCAGATATTTATAGGCCTCAAAAATATCTTTTTTTGAAATTTTTCAAAAATTGCACCGCAACTCTCCACGGCCCCGGGAATCTACCCGCGTGCACATCTAAGCCCAATCATGCATCTAAAAATATTTAAACATGCTAAAGCAAAAATGCTAAACGCGCGTCGAAAAACGCCGGAAAAAGAAAACAGGTCAGGGTCTCACAATAGCATACATGAGGCTTCCTACTACCGAAGCATAAGGAACCGCTTTCATCTTCTCTATCTCATTAGGTGTGTTAGGACACTGATCCTTCGATAGAGTACTTCTATGCCTGAAAGAGAGAAACCCTTTATTGGAATCGTGCATGCTAAAACGAGCAAGGATATCATCGATATACTTTGCTTGTGATAAGCCTAACATCCTTTGTTTTTGATCTCGCACAAGCTTGATCCCAAGACCTGATTGGAATACATAGATTCCATCTCTAAATTCATTGCCTTTTGCCAAAGATCTGCATCTTTGTCTTGAAGTGTTTCATTGCAGTTATAGGGCTTGATATCTAGTTCTTCCAGGATCATGTCAAAAGACTCTCCCAAGAACATATACCAGCCAGGTTGATGAATAACCCTCCCACTACGACGAGGCACTACCTGTGTCTGTGTACTAGTAGTAGCACGCTGTGCAGAATCTGAACCCTGTGCATCAGCACCCTGTTCTTAATTTTCACCTGTCCAATAATCCTCCAACTACGACGAGGTAATGGAATATCAGTGACTTGTTCTTTTGTTCTACTGGTATTTCTTCTCAGTTCTTCCAGAACAATGTTGCTTTTGGGCCAATGATCCATAATATAATCTTCTTTTAGGAATTGGGCATTGGTGCTAACAATGGCCTTCTGATCTTTAGGATTATAAATAGACCACCCTTCCATCCCTTGGGATACCTCACAAAGAAATAGACTTCTGTCTTCGGTTCCAACTTATCCGCGTTTCCTTTCAGCACATGTGCTAGACACCTCCAAATCTGAATGTGTTTCTAACTAGGTTTACACCTGGTCCATAATTCTATGGGAGTAAAAGGTACTAACATAAAATGTACCATGTTTAGAACGTAAGCCACTGTCTTTAGAGCGAGTTCCCAAAACAAATTGGGTAAATCTGAATAACCCATCATGGACCTTACCATCTCCATAAGAGTCTTATTCTTTCTTTCTGCTATACCATTTTGTTGCAGAGTGCTAGGTGCAGTCAACTGGGATGTATTCTCCTCTAATGATAAGTAGTCCTTAAACTCTCGAAAGAGGTATTTTCCACCAGGGTCGAATTGTAGTGATTTGATAGTTTTACCCAAACGCTTCTCTGCCTCTGTCTTGAATTCTTTAAATTTTTCAAAGCATTCACACTTACGGTGTATCAGGTAAATGAATCCATACCTTGAGTAGTCATCAATGAAACTGATGAAGTACTCAAAGCCACCTCTAACCTGGATTGTTATAGAACCACACACATCATAATGAACCAGCTCCAACGGTTTTTTAGCTCTATAGCCTTTGGCCGAAAGGGGCCTCTTCGTTATTTTACCTTCTGAGCAAGATTTTTTGACTGAAAGTGCCTCCACTTCCAATGAACTCAAAAGTCCATCTTCTACTAGTCTGTTTATCCTTTTTAGATTAATATGACCCAAGCATAAGTGCTAAAAAAATGTTTGGTTCATTAAAGAAGAAAATTTTCTCTTACATGGTAAATTAGATGTGTTATTCATTTCAGTCAGTTGCTGTATAGAAGAGATTGGAGTAATAATATAAAGATCATCTACTAATGTACTAGAGTAGATAATTCATTTATTATCCTTAATAATCACAGAGTTATTAAAATAAATCAAATATCTGTCTTTAACCAATCTAGAAATGAAAACTAAGTTTCTTCTAATGGAAGGTACATAAAGACAATCTCTCAATATTAAAAATGAGAGTGACATTTCCTACTACAACTGCTGTTACCATTATATTGCTGCCCATATATAGGTAAATCTCCTCATCACTAAGTCATCGGGCTTTCTGGAACCCCTGCAATGAATTGCATACATGATTAGTGGCTCCCGTATCTACACACCAGGTACCGGTAGATAACACCGCTAAACATATTTTCACAACTAGTAAACAGAAATTACACTGTATTTTCTACCTTCTGAGAAATACTGGACATAGATTTTTTCAGTGCCGTATCTAGTTGCAGGAAAATATTTACCTTTTGGCTTTTTCACACCCGTCTGTGGACCACTAACTACCCTGGAAACCGTGTCTCCCTATTTCTAAACATTTTTTCTTCTTCATACCTTTCGGCCCAGATGAATTTTTTTTTCAAAAACAAACACAATTCTTTGTATCGAAGGAATACCATTGATAGTTAAAGCTATATCCAAACTACTTTTCCAGTCAACAAAATTTAGTGCCGTTAGTTTTTTTCTTTGAGTATTAAAGCAAGTGGGTTGAAAGCCATTTTAATCATGAGAATCACTTAATTAAAATACCATTAATTATGATGAGAAAAACTTTGAATTTATTTTAATTTAGTTCCCTCTACCATTTTAAAATTAATTCATCAACAGCCTGGTAACCTGAGAATAGCATGTCTCGATGGGAGAACGTCTACTATCCTTCAAAAGACCAGATAGGCTAATTCATTTTAATTTTACTATCTAGGCAACTGACCATGCTAAGTAAAATTAGATAACTGACATAGTTTGGTCCAATATATAATAGCAGTGACTAAGATGGAGAGAATACTATTATATACAACTTAGTGTTAACCATCACTTAATCACAAATTAATTACTTCACAATGAACCCTTAAGATGGAGAAGTGATCCACACTAATAATTATTTAGAATTATTCCTAAATGAGATTTGTACTGACGATACCGCAATTAATCTGTCTAATGAGAAGGAAGGCCTTACTCTACCCAAACGTTTCTGGTTCACCCCAACATTCCCCACTTATCCGACTGTTGCTGAGCAGTTTTTGGATATCAAATGGACCTACCCAGAAGGTAATTTTAATGTGGCCGATTTCCCCTCTTTTGCAATCAGTTTCGCTACAGCACCTGCTGCTCTAACTAATTGTCCACCCTTTCCAAGTGTGATTTCTATGTTATGGATGGCCGTGCCTAAGGGCATATCGGTTGAAGTAGATTCTTCTAGCCAACACGCAAGGTTTAATTGCATTGCCTGCAAACTGGTGATGAAGACCACGAAATTTATTTGTGAATAAATTTCCTCTCCCATATAGATTTTTAAAATATTTTTGAGAGTTATAAAAATTTATTTAATTAAAATAAATTTATTAATTTCAGAAAACACACGATCTAAATAAATCAAACATCTTTCCATGTACACGATTCCAAAGATTCTGATTTATCAAACCATCTTTTCGTGTTTAGATGCGTAACAAATAAAATTTAATAAATACACAGTTTTTTCTTCACCTTTTCAGCTAAGATAGTGATTAAAGGCATTTATTTATTTTATTTTTTGTCCCGCATTTTTTGAAAAATAATAATTTATTTCGATTAAATTTATTTAATTAATACAAAATCCGAAATTAATTCTCACGTTTTTCTAATATATCTGATGTTTAAAAAAATTACCTTAAATGCAATATTTTTTAAAAAATAAAATATCTAAAAAAAAATTATTTAATTAAAATTAATTAATTAAAAAAATCTTAATTTTATTATTCATTACGAAATATTTTAATTAAAATCGAATTTTTGAATTAATTAAATTAACAGGATAAATAAAATAGATATGCGATCATCCACACAGTTCATATATATATATATATATATAAACATGATATACATATATCCCGATTTTATGATCTAAGTGAAACGCTGAAGCGTTTCAATCTCTCGAAGAGAATAAGCTATAATAATCCTCTTTTATATCTGATTATTGTGTCCTGATTGCATCAGGCTTTCTTGACACTATCTGGTATATTAATATATATCAAATCAGTTCCATATCTATCAAAAAATCAACACAAAGTAGCCTCGAGAGAGAAAAAATAGCTGGCCACCACCAGCCACCGCCGGTGCCACCTCATCCGAGCTCCATTTTTAACAAGCTTTATATCGTTGGAATGCTCTCAAAATATGAGATTTTTTTGTCAAAAAATATGCTGAAAAATTGCTCGAAGTACAAAAAATGCTGCTGGCCGCAATAGCACTGCGTCGCCAATTTCTCGAGGCTTTTTCAACCTCTTCCCGAAATCCATTTTTGACATACTTTATAATGAGCGAAAGCTCTTGAAAAGTACTATTTTTTATGAAAAAAAATGCTCAAAAATAGCCCAGAAAACTACCAAAAAAAATTGCCCAAAGCTGCTGCCGCGCACCCCAGCGCCGTTGCCTAGAATCGCCAACTTCCTGAGGCCGTTCCAGCCATATCCAAACTCCATTTTTGATGTTCTTTATACCGTTGGAAAGATCTCCAAAATTATACTCTTTCTATCAAAGAACTGCTCGAAAATAGCCTAAAAACTGTCAGAAAACTGCCTAGAAGCTGCTGCTTCCAACCACCAGCGCTACTACCTTTAACCGTCGCCTGTTTGGGCTTTGTTTGGTGCATCTTTGATGCTGGTTTTTTTTGCAAAAAAGCTTGAATATTTAGCCACGCGATACTTTGAAGAACACCTCAAAAATAGTGCTAAAACAGCCCCGAAACAGCCCCCGAACCTTGTCGCCGGGCGTCGCCGTAGCCGGCCTATTTGTCACCTATTTGGATTGTGATTTTGGTCTGGTTTTTTCCTTGTTTTTGAAATTATTTTGAGATAAATTTTACTGCTATTTTATGTTTAAAAAATTACCCAAAAAATAGTCCTAAAAATAGCTCGAAAAATCACCAAAACTGCTGCCGACAAAGTTGCTGAAACTAGGCTGTTTTGGTGATTTTTCTCCACTATTTTTAACTTGTTTTTATGCTATTTTTTTATATAAAAATACAACAGAAAATTCACCAAAAAAACTATTTAAAACCATTAAAAACTTACCGCGATCCGTGGCCCGTAAAATCCCGAACCACTACCAATGCCGCCTCCGTTCTTCATATTCTTGCATATGTTCAACCTGTTCTTAAATAATCTAAACAGATATTTTAAAAATAGAAACTAACTCTTACATCGATCTTATGTCTTGAAGACTTACATTCGATCTATCACGGTCAACCCTCGTGATTAAAAAAAATAATCATCATTCACAAACCATTCAATCAAATATGAATTAATGACCATCATAAAATCGGAATTAGAACGCCTGCAAAATAAAGTTAGCAGCAATTCTAAAATTACCCTACCCTGATAACTGTAAACAAAAAACAAAACGGCTCTGATACCAATTGTTGGAGGCAAAACTGCCTAAGATCTTTGTTTTTGCAAACGATTAACGAAAAAAATTAATTGGATGGACAAACGTCGAAACGGGCTCTAGATAAAATTTTTGATGACGAACGATCAAAATAAAACCCGTGCATCTGAAGTTAATTTAGAAGAATACATTTTTACTGGTCAAATCTTCAACTATGATTTGAATCCGAGTTGAAACTCCTGTAAGATCTTCTACTGTATTCTCTTATGCGATTCACAGATATAGTGTGTTATAATTTTTTAAGAACTCGTACCGGCAGAACCTGGACAATTTTAGTCTTAGAAGACAAGTTATGAAACTGGTTCAGCTTACCCGCATATTTATAGGGCTACAGCAAGGACATGTAGAGTAACTATGAATAAGACTTCCAGAGAAACACAGACACGTATCAGCGATTTTCACAATTAAGCTAACCTCATAGCGGTATCTGCAATTATGAAAACTAGCAGTGGTTTCTACAATTTCCATAAAATACTGAATTACAGTTCGCACCACTAAAGAACTATAATTACACTCTGACCTATACTTTCAAAAGCATATAGCATTGAGCTCATGTTATTAAATGCTTTCCATTTCTCCCCACGTTAAGATATTCGACACCCGTCAATTAAATTTAATTACTAACAATTTAATTTAATCGGCATCTTGATATTCCTTAAACCTTTTCGCTTAACTTATTTGACCGCCGGATAATCAAATCCACCTGTAGGGTTTGACCCGGTCAAAACTTATAAGCTTCCTTATGGGTTGTCAATTCTGATCTTTCGAGACATGAATTCCATTAATAATTAATATTTATCATATAAATAATACCACAATCCAACTCATCGAGAATATAGACCCATATATGATCACACCCTCTAATAAATCAAAACAACAAATATTAAATATATGCAAATTAATAATTATTTTAAGATTAAGAGGATAAGTATTATTCATAATAACCTTGTGGTGTAAATTAATTTATATAGTTAGTATAAAATTAATTACTCCAAATGTCCCGTTCAATACACATAGTGTACTAGCACAGAGAGTCAGAATAATAGACGATGGTATTATTTGTTCCTCGTAACCAAGATAGACCTAGTAAAACTCTATACTACAGTCGTACCGATAGTATGTCAATTTCCATCTAAATTGTGAATATAAAACTTATATTCTGTATGTAAGACCCTGACCCATTTTATTTTATTTTATTTTATATTTAGAAATGATTGAGCATTGATGGAGTAAGAATTAAAACTTGAGCTTGGGGATATTTTGAACTTGGATACGCATAAATGATATGTTAGTAGAAGAATATGAGGCCCTAATGGATGTTCGGACAAAAATATGCGAAAAATGTGTGAAGAAAAGTGGCATACCTTCCCGAAATTGGCCGTAACATTTAGTACAAAATGAATTTTGGTACGATGTTTGAACCATTGGAAAGTAGACTTCTGGGGCTTCAGTTTGAGCACAAGAACGACCCTATTTGGAGTTCGAATGAAGGAGTTATGCTTGTTCAAAGTTGGACCAACAGCGTAGTCGTGAAAGACAGATCGATCGGTCTCGCGATGGATCGATCGGTTTGTGATGGACAGAGGCTATAAATGTCAATTTTTGGGCTGGTTTTGCCATTCTCTCTTCTCTCCTCTCTCTTTAAAAGCTTAGGAGCGATCTAGGGTTTAGCTATGGAGGGTCTTGAGAGTTTCAATGTTCGTTGGGGATATAGATCTTGCTGTTTCCTTGCACGAGCGACCGTTGGAGAGCGTGGATATGCATTGGAAGCTCCTTTGAAGTTACGTGTGTTGGGCTTTGGCGATTTGGAGCTCACACAGGGCTTGAATCTTGATGGTGGACCATCTATGAGGTAGGATCTTGACTAATCCTTGTGGTTTACTACGATTTATGTTGAAGTTTTGAAACTAAGCAGAACCCTAATGGAAATTGATATGTGTGATGTAATAAAGTATGAACTAGTGGGGGTTTTATACCGGTATCGTTGGTTATTTGATGAGAATGAGTTGTTGATGAGGAGTGAAGAGGTTGATAAAAATGACAAGAGGTTCTGAAAATTTTTATGGGATGGTTAAATAAAAGGTTGAGACATAAAGATATAAATTTTCTTATAAATTGATGATGGTGGATTGATGTTATGAAGCATATGTTTAATTAGATGTGTAAGTTGAAATGTTGAATGAGATGATAAGGTGAAATTTGAAATAAAAGAATAAATTACTTTAAGAACTTTGGGGTTTTAAGAAATAATTATCCATGGTTTTAAGTAAATATAGTACAAAGAGATTTTTAGATTGTTTTTGCTCCACACAAACTTTGGCGCCCCGAGGGAGGTTTGGAAATGATTTTTCTATCTTTTTAAAGGTTGTTTCTTATCTAAAATATTTTAAAAAGATGCTACAAGGCTTGTTAGTATTAAAAATCAAGTTTTTGACTTAAAAAGGGCCTGGAACAGGACAGCTCGATAGACCGATCAATTGGCCTATCGAGCAGTCTTTTGGTGTACTCGGTACGGTCTCTTGACCAATCGATTGATCTGTTTTTTTTAAAATTTTTGATGTTTTGCTTAAAGGTTTAACTTTTGGGAACCTTAAACCTAGCTTTTGGGTTATTCATTGCAGTAGTTAAACATTCGGTTGGGCGTATTTAAAAGATTTTGAATTCACAATTTGTTTCGTTTTGAATCGTGTTGGGTTAAATAAGTTTGAATAGATATTAGTTTATAAAAAATGGGTCTTTGAGGGATGTGGTTTGGTATGATTATTTCTTAAAACCCCTAGTCTTGGAAGAGAACATAGATTTCTAATATATATATATATATATATATGATGGGTGTATCCTTTTTAAATTTAAATGATATGATTACTATTGTATAAGCTTTGTGTTGGTACTATATGAAATGGGTAAATGAGATGTGATATATGAAACATAATATATATTGCAGTTATGATGCATATGGCAGGAAAAGAAATCTGGATACTCAAACGGAATTTGTTTTGACGATAAAGTGAAATATTTGAATGTGGAATATGCATAATGAGGGACTGCGGTCCTGCGGTAAAAGCCCGCGAAGGTTCATACATAATGCGGGGCTGCGGTCCTGCAGTGAAAGCCCGCGAAGGTTTACATTCAAAGATTAAATGTGAAAATGTGATTTGGTTTTTGTGAAAAGCCGGGTATCGAGAATAAATGTAAAAGAAACGAATATTTGGAAAAAGGTTTCATGCATGAATAACTTGACATGCATGGAAATAAATAATAAATTTATAGAACTTGTATTTCTATTCCGGTTGCACTCAACACACCTCACAAATCATGCATAAGACTTGATTAGTCTTTATCCTACGAGTTTTGGCTCATGTATATATATCCAAAACCATTTCAGGTTTTAAGGTTCCGGAACAATATCAGGGCAAAGGATGCATGTGGATAAAGGGGCAGAGGGAATATCTAGTTTTCTTTGTATTTAAACTACATCATGATTGTGCAGAAAGTGAAAATAGATGATTGTAATAATATATGTGTTGTAAAAGAACTCTTGAAATTTAAGAATCTTGTTTGGCCTTTGTGACGCATACGTATATTGTTAGAAGAAAATATTTTTATTGTGATTGTTTAAGATATTGGGTTGAGTTTATGGGTTCCCAAGGTTCAGGTCGATACAAATGGTATCCGAGCTCTAGGTTCGAATATCTAGGAGTCGTGGGGAGTTAGAATGACCCTTCGAAGAGAGTTGTTTGATGAGAGTATGCACCACTACACGGTATGAATTGTATGCTTGCATGGGTTTGTGATTGAATTCTCTTACACATGTTATGTGTTTATATGAGAATGGATGTTGAGTTTTGGGGTGATGTCACGCGCCAATTGGCGTCCGATCAACTACTTTAGGGTTCAAAATAGAAAAGTGTTTGGCCAACGTTCTTTCTATGAGAAATCTGAATTAGTTACCTAGATTGTCGCGTTACTCTAAGGCTTTTCCTCAAGATGTGAATATATGTTGGCGTGATGTGACTAGGTGACGAGTAGTGTGTACCTTGGTTTCAGAAGGTTAAGTTGAGTTTAACCTAGTTGAGAGTTATGATATCCTCGTTATAGGAGTTATGCTCGTGCGGACCAGACGAGTTAAGTCCAGATGATGATGTGGGTTTGAGAAAATGGATTGGTGATCAATGATTGTGGTGGGTGTTAGCTCGTGAGATGAGCGCTGATTGCTTGGAGTGTGTTGTATCCATTTGAGTTGGGGTGATTATAATAGTTGTCCGTTGGGTGTTGTGCTTCTAGTAGCTTGATGAATGGGTGTGGTAGGGTGTTTGAAATCTCTTGGAGGTTATTTGTTGTGGTTGGATGCGAGGAGTGGTTTTTTGCATGTTGTGGATTATGTACGTCATGAGCCGTGCTATGTCTTGAGCCATGCTATGTCATGAGCCGTGTACCCCGAGATTGGGTATGGATGGGAGCATAGTGGACGGGAGTGTAATAACCTCCAGCCTAAGACGTGTTAGAAAGTCTAAGTTTAGATTGCGCTCGGGATGTCCCTTGTCCTATGGGGTGTTGGTGGTAGCCATAGTAGTGCTATAGAATTTTGAAAGTCTGCTGATGGCTGCTGATTTTCTTTGAGGTGTGTTGCTAAGTTACATTCTGTGATAGAAGTTGAAGGTTGTACGATGGTGAGTATGTGGGTTGGAGATATTGTCGACAGATAGATTCTCGAGTTTGCTCGAAAAGTTTGATAGAGAAAGGTTTTGTGGCTAAGGTTGTCGTTCTCAAGATTAGGAGATTTTGTGGGATACATGGTGTATGGCAAAAATTTGAGCGTGAGTATGTGAGATTTATAGGGCATGTGGTAGGTTTTGTCGGTGTGGCCGACTCGGTTGTTCTAGGATAACGTGTTGATGGGTAGAGATCCTTTAAGAAGACGATAGCGGGTCTGTATTTGGTTTAAAGTTTAGATGTGATAATATTGTGTTACCCCAAAAGGGCGAGTGATATGGTGGTGTCTTTGGTCTAAAGTTGGTAAGCGAGGATCGTTTTCTTCGTATGGCATGTATTTGCCTTCATGGTTAGACAACCGTGCGCCGATGGTATGCGTACAGCGACATATGAGATAAGTGTTCCCAGATGAATGTTTTGTGTTTCGTGATAAGTGTACCAGAGTTATGAGCTTGAGATTGTAGTATGGTTTTTGTCTACTTGCTTGGTTATTATCCACTTTTTAGGAATCGAGTTAGTGTGACAGACCTTGTGAAAGGATGCTCTAAAGTGACGCGAATATGTATGGCGTTGTGCAGTGGTTGAAATGGTGAGGATCTGGTGTGACGAGGAATATAGTTATTATGTATGGCAATTCTAAGAGGTAGTGGCATGGAGCGAGAGCCTAAAGCTGACTCGTGGTTTTTCTTAGTTGGACAAATGTTTTGTGGCTAATTGACCAGTGTGATTCTTTTTTCTTGATAGGAATAAAGCATTGGGATCATATGAGTGTGGGTTTGTTTACCCGTGGTTTCTTGGAGAGTCCGTTGCCTTATCTCATAAACCTTAGCGTCTGGGTGAGGTTTCTGGAAATGTAATTTGATTGCAAGGGATGATGGTAGTTTTAATTCTCGTTGAGAGAGAGAGAGAGAGAGATCTTAAGGAAAATTTAGTGATTGAGTTGTGTATGTGGTGAAATCCTCGCGTATTAGTTTTGTGAGAATCCTCCGAGAATGCAGACCTGTGGCTTGGTTGTTATCCTCGTAAGTAAGAGATCATGTTTGGGGATCGTTCTGGGTGCATGGGGTTTGAAAGAACCATAGAAGGGTTCAATAATGTGGTTGGCTCGATACTAAGACGGTGTTTCCTGGATGAGATGTGTTTGGAGGTTGATTGCGTTCAACCTTGGGTTTAAAGGTAGGTATGTTGTTTGCCCAAGAGGATGAAGTGTGGAATAGTAAGGTTCAGCAATTCCTTAGGTGGCTCGGATGGCCTAGAGCGATAAGTGAGAAACCATGTGTTAAGGTGTTGGTGACAGGTGTGTACACGAGGAGCAGAAGTGTAGAAGGCGTCTTCTTAGTTGTGGGAGTTATTAGTAACTTTGGATGGAAGGTCTTAGGTTTGGGTTTTCTTTGTCTGGTGCCGTGTGCTTTTTATGTGGGTTGCTTAGACACTGGGCTCAAGGCTATGACGTGGCTGTGATTTACCTAATGGGAGTTCGGATAATGAAGCGCAACCTTGTAAAGTGAGGTCCTGGCACAACGGGATGTGTTGTACAGAGCATGGGGATTGATGAAGTTCGCGTGTGTGCGAATGAGGCATGAGAGGACGTTGAGATTGGGTCATTATTTTTGATTGGTCGTTTCTTTCTTAGGAAGAAGATATGGTTGTCTTGCAGATAGTAGCGGTATGCGAACTGTTCCACCTTGGTTAGGTGAAACGGTTGGGACCATTGGATTGATTCTTAGTCTGGTTATTTCGGGAAGATCCGTGAGTTGCGCCTAAAGGATGGGTACTACCTGAGTCAAGTGCTCGAAGAACTGAGTTCCTCATGGATTTCAAGATAGAGTTTGTTTGCTCTACCAAGTAAGTGTAAGTGTGTGTGGTTATATTCCCTAGGAGATGGGGTTAGTAGATCAAGAATGTTTGTCCTTGTTGACGAAAGGAAGTGTTGAGGCGTAAAGTCTTCTCTACAGTGATTAATGGAGGATTGTTAACCGTTGTGTGTAGTTTGTGCTCGGTGGTGTAGGGTATGGTTACACCTTTAGTTCTTAGTGGAATGGAAAGTTTGTTGGAATCTTGCGGCGGGGGTATTCACGTGGTAGGTTTCTGATAGACTTTTATGAGTTGGGGTTCGAACTGCTTAGAGTTCTTAGAGTCGAGGAATGGTCATCGACTATGGTAAGTGTTGTGCTTTGGGCATAGCTGCATGTTTAGATTGTGGCCTGGAGAGTGTGATAAGACATGAGTTAAGAAGGATTCAATGTTTTAGAAGCTTGGGTTGGTATGACCTATCAAGGCTGACATGATGGCTTGGTTTGGAATGAGAGGACCGTGATGAGTTTGATATAAGAAGATGTTTCTAAGAGTAAAAGACAAGTCTTGATTGGTTACTTGACGAATAAGCCTTGGGCTTGGAAACTTTGCTATTATAGATGCAAGGAATCGATGTATGGGTCAATATCGAAGTTTGGGGTTGACGATGGATAACAGTGTTCATGTTTGATTTGAACTTGATCCGTAGATCTAGAATCGGTGATCTAAGAGTGAGATGTTGAGTTGTGTGGTGCCGAGCTGTTACACGAGAAGTATGATTAGGTTTGAGTGGGTTAGTGGATACCTGTGTGGATTTTGTAGATGTGATGTCGGGTCGATTTTGTAGCAAGTTGATCGTGTGGAGTCTTGTCTTGGATAATTGGGTGGCACCAAGCATTCCTCCAAGGTGAGAAATATGGTTGATGATAGAGGATGGAATAGAGAACGAAAGTTTAGAGGAAAAGCATTCTTGTGTACTCTAGGTGGATTAAACGAGTTTTTCTGTAGAGTGGATTATGTTTGGAGAGCATTGTGTATCGAGGCTCCAGCTGTGCGTGTTCGAACTTGATTTGATGATTGATGCGGTGGTATTTGGCTTGAGTTCGGAGTTGAATTTCGGGGACAAAATTCTTTAAGAGGGAAAGAGTTGAGAATTGATGGAGTAAGAATTAAAACTTGATCTTGGAGATATTTTGAACTTGGATACTCATAAAAGATATGTTAGAAGAAGAATATGAGGCCCTAATGGATATTTGGACAAAAATATGCCAAAAATGTGTGAAGAAAAGTGACAGACCTTCACTAAATTGGCCATAACGATTACTACAAAATGAATTTTGGTATGAGGTTTGAACCATTGGAAAGTAGACTTCCGGAGCTTCAGTTTGACCACAAGAACGACCCTATTTGGAGTTCGGATGAAGGACATATGCTTATTCAAAGTTGGACCAACAGCGCAGTCGTGAAAGACCGATCGATCGGTCTCGTGACGGATCGATCGGTTTGTGACGGACAGAGGCTATAAATGTCAGTTTTTGGGCTGGTTTTGCCATTCTCTCTTCTCTCCTCTCTCTTTAATAGCTTAGGAGCGATCTAGGGTTTAGCTATGGAGGGTCTTGAGGGTTTCAATGTTCGTTGGAGATGTAGATCTTGCGGTTTCCTTGCGCGAGCGACCGTTGGAGAGAGTGGATGTGCATTGGAAGCTCCTTTGAAGTTGCGTGTGTTGGGCTTTGGCTATTTGGAGCTCATGCAAGGCTTGAATCTTGAATCTTGATGGTGGACCATCTATGAGGTAGGATCTTGACTAATCCTTGTGGTTTACTACGATTTGTGTTGAAGTTTTGAAACTAAGCAGAAATCTAATGGAAACTGATATGTGTGATGTAATAAAGTATGAACCGGTGGGGGTTATATACGAGTATCATTGGTTATTTGATGAGAATGAGTTGTTGATGAAGAGTGAAGAGGTTGATAAAAATGACAAGAGGTTTTGAAAATTTTTATGGGGTGGTTAAATAAAAGGTTAAGACATAAAGATATAGATTTTCTTATAAATTGATGATGGTGGATTGATGTTATGAAGCATATGTTTAATTAGATGTGTAAGTTAAAATGTTTAATTATATGTGTTGTAAAAGAACTCTTGAAATATAAGAATCTTATTTGGCCTTTGTGACGCATACGTATATTGTTAGAAGAAAATATTTTTATTATGGTTGTTTAAGATATTGGGTTGAGCTTACGGGTTCCTGGGGTTCGGGTCGTTATACTGCAAGAACCTAAAATCTGATCTTTTGTGTGTAAGTCGTACTCTATACACCAGATTAAATACTATACAGAATATTGGGCATTCATGAATAACAAATAAATGAAATACATGCATTGCTAATAAAGATTCTCATAAAATAGAAAATTAATTTTATTAAAATTAAATTAAATACTAAAAATATGATTTTTAGTATACCAACCCTAACAGTCGGGGCACAGTCAAGTGGGTGCTCCAACGAGAGGCAAAAGTCCTTTGGCCCTAGTTCTCATCCATTTGGATCGCGACAGCGATTTTCGGCACCAGTACCATCAGTGGTTTCCTCTAGGAGGCCAGAGCAGCACGAGTTTCGTTGCTTCCGGTGCAGGCAGCCAGGGCATCATGCGATGGATTGCTGACAGCTGAGGTAGTACCAGAGTTCGGTATTGATTCAGTCACAAGAGAGGGAGCTACATGTTTATGATGGGTTTGGCCAATCAGGGCATATTCATAGAAACTGTCCTCAGGGAGGCAGTGTACCGAGCACGGCAGGTGCACCAGTTGTTCTGCCCGTGCAAGATCGCTAGGTTTATCGGCAGCAATAGCCAATAGTTCCGACTTTCAGGGTTACAGATGAGGGCACCTTAGTCCAGTACGTATAACAGCCGATAATCCTGGGTTATCGTGGACAGATTAGAATGACTTGGGGCCGAGTATATGTCCTTGCAGTTCCCAATTCTTCCAAAGAGCCGATTGTGCTTGATGATGTAGATGCTCCAGTGAACAGAAGTATTTTCTTAGTGTGCAGATCATGAGCAAGTATTCTCATCAACATGAGAGCATCGTGTTCCATTATTTCATCTGTTTAAAGGTTGGTGATGGACTCCATGGGTAGTGCATGTTTGTAGAGACCTCGGTCGGTGAGAATGTGGTGTTGGGACGAGTTTGTAGATCCTGTGTCTTTGATGTAGTTAGCCGCTGTTTAGAGTTTGGTTTTATCATGACCATGTTTGACCTTATCCTAGGGATGGTTTGGCTAACCACCTATCGTGCCAGTGTCGATTACGATCGACGGGGTTGTTTCCTTTTGACCTTGTGGCGAATTTCAGGGACAAAATTCCTTTAAGGGAGTAGAGTTGTGAGACACTGATCCATTTTAATTTTTGTGGTATTTTTCGACGTGTGGTTTATTATTTTTACAATAGCATGTTTATATATGTTTTATGCATGTTCGAGCTTAAAAATGCATGTTGAGTTGCACCCCGGGACCACTGGGTGTTGTGGTGCGATGTTAAAAAAAAGGTATTTTTGGGGCAGGCCTATAAATATCTAACCCTTAGATATTTATATGGGATGTTTATTAGATATTTCTTTTTTCACACAAAAACCTCTACCTTCTCTCTAGTTTTTAGTGAGCCCGAGCTTGGGTTTTTGGCGATCGAATAGCGGATCCTTGTTATCTACGCCGGGAGCTTCGCGTTCATCTGGACGGAATCTTGTTCCGACAAAGTTCATTTTTCACGAAGCTTGAGGAATTGAGTTTTTAACTTAACGAGGTGGAATCCCAGACTCTCATATCTTAAAGGGGGCTATGTGGAATTGTATGAGGTTTTTCCATTTATAAATTCAAGAAAAGTTATTTTATGTTTGAAAATTTTGGTTTTGTTCTTAAAACGGGTTTGGTTGGATAAACAGGGTTTTTAAAGTGTTCTGTACGAGGTTGTTGGGTTTTCATGGTTTATTACAAGTTGTTGAACTCATGTATGTCCATGGTTTTCACAAGGCGGGTTTGTTTGGTTTGATTTGGGGCTGAGAAGCATTTTTCATCGGCTATGGTTTGCTTTTCTCCAACATTCAATCGACTGAAGTGGGCAGTTCAATCGATTAAATGGACAGTGAGGTGGTTCAGTTGACTGAAGTGGGTAGTTCAGTCGACTGACCTGGGACACTGGAATTTTCTTGAGATTCCAATAGCTTTTCAGTCGACTGAATGATGGTGTTCAGTCGACTGAACTTTTGTATGGGGTGTCTGTTGGAGGTAAAATTGCCAAGATCATTGTTTTTGCAAACGATTTTTGGTAAAAAATTAACTAGACGGTCAAACGCCCAAACGGGCTCCAAATATAACTTTTGACATAGAACGATCAAAATAAAACCCGTGCAACCAAAGTTAATTTAGAAGAACACCTTTGTCGATCTAGTCTTCAACTACAACTTGATTCTGAGTTGAAACTCTAGTCAGATCTTCTACTGTATTCCTTTACGCGATCCTCGAATGTAGTGTGGGTTACGATCCTCGAATGTACTGTGGGTTACGATCCTCCGATAACTCGTACTGGCATAATTCCGTTATATTTAAGTCTTGAAAGACAAAAATAATATCATAATAATAATGATATAAAATCATCAAAAACTGGTTCAGCCTACCCGCATATATATAAGGCTACATCAGGGACCGGGAGAGTAATTATGAGTTAGACTTCTAGAGGAACACAAACACCTACTAGAGGTTTCTGCAATTATGGAAAGACATGTAGCAGTTTCTGCAATTTTCATAAAATACGAAATTACAGTTCACACCACTAAAGAACTATAATTGCACTCTAACCCATAATCTCAAGACCTTCTTGCATGGAGCTCCTATTATTAAATACTTTCCATTTCTCCCCACGTTAAGATTCTCGATACCCGCCAATTAAATTTAATTACTGACAATTTAATTTAATCTGCATCTTGATATTCCTTAAGCCTTTTCGCTTAACTTATGTGACCGCTGGATAATTAAATCCACCTGCAGGGTTTAGCCCGGTCAAAACTTATTAGCATCCTTAAGGAGATATTGTCAATCCCGATCTTTGGGACGTGGATTCCGTCAATAATTAATATTTACCATATAAATAATACCGTTATCTAACTCACTAGGAATATAGACTAATATAAGATCGTACCCTCTAATCAATCAAAACAACGAATATTAAATATACGCAAATCAACAATTATTTCAGAATTAAGAGGATAAGTACTATTCATAATAACCTTGGGGTGTGAATTAATTTATATAGCCAGTACAAAATTAATTACCCCAAATGTCCCGTTCAATACACACAAAGTGTACTAGCACAGAGAGTCGGAACAATAAACGATGCTATTATCTGTTTCTCGTAACCAAGACAGGCCTACTAAAACTCTGTGTTATAGTCGTACCGATGGTACGTCGATTTTCATCTAAACTGTTAACATAAAACTTATATTCTGTAAGAACCTAAAATCTGATCTTCTATGTGCAAGCCGTACTCTACACACCAGATTAAATACTATACAAAATATCAGACATCCATGCATAACTTTAAAAAAATGATACACATACATTGCTAATAAAGATTCTCATAAAATGAAAAATTAATTTTATTAAAATAAAATTAATTACTAAAAATATGGTTTTCAGTATACCAACCCTAACAATTTCCCACTTATACTCAAAACCATGTAAGCTCTACGTCTGACTAGAAATCTGAATCTATGTACCCAAAGGTACTAGACTGTCTGCCTAGTAAACCAATATATAATCCTTAGCCCTTTTCAAGTACTTGATTATATTCTTTACCGTAGTCCAATGTTCCTCCCCTAGGTTAGACTGATATCTACTAACCATGCCAACGGCAAAGCAGATGTCAGATCTAGTGAAAAGAATAGCATACATGAGGCTTCCTACTGTCGAAGCATAAGAAACCGCCTTCATCTTCTCGATCTCATCAGGTGTCTTAGGACACTGATCCTTGGATAGAGTGATTCCATGCCTGAAAGGGAGAAACCCTTTCTTGAAATCCTGTATGCTAAAACGAGCAAGGATATCATCGATATACTTTGCTTGTGATAAGCCCAACATCCTTTGTTTTCGATCTCGCACATGCTTGATCCCAAGGATGTGACTGGCTTCTCCTAAGTCCTTCATATCGAACTGCCCAAATAACCATACTTTAACCATAGATAATGCCCCTACATCTTTTTCGATGAGCAAGATATCGTCTACATAAAGTACTAAGAAGATCACCACGCTTCCGTCTTACTTCTTATACACACAGGACTCATCCGGACTTTGATCAAAACTATAAGATTTTATAGCTTGATCAAACCGAGTGTTCTAAGACCTCGATGCCAACTTAAGTCCATAAATTGATCTCTTAAGCTAGCACTACATCTGCTCCTAGCCCTTTGCAATGAGTCCGTCTGGTTGTATCATA
Source organism: Heliamphora pulchella (assembly GCA_032270985.1). Taxonomy (NCBI): domain Eukaryota; kingdom Viridiplantae; phylum Streptophyta; class Magnoliopsida; order Ericales; family Sarraceniaceae; genus Heliamphora; species Heliamphora pulchella. The sequence goes on from JAULJZ010180501.1 coordinate 21,284, forward strand.
TAGATACTTTCTTCAAGAATTCCGTTAAGGAAAGCTGTGAAACCCTAACCCGTTTTTTTTTTCAACGTTTTCGGACGCGCGTTACGTTTTTTCTTTCGAGCATGTTTTTACTACTTTTGATGCATGATCGGACTTAGATATGCATGCGGGGTAGGTTCCTGGGGCTGTTGGCCGTTGTGGAGCGAATCTCGAAAATTTTTAAAAAAAGATATTTTGGAGACCTATAAATATCTGGAGTTAGATGTTTTCATAAAGATATTTTTCAAAATTTCTCCAATAAGTTTCTCATTTTCTCTCTACCTTCTCTCTAAGTCCTCGGGGGCCCGGGGCTTGATTTCTGACGATTAGACTACGGATTCTTGGTATCGGCATTGAGGGCTAAGTAACCATCCGGTCAGATTTCAATTTTAGTGAAGCTCAATTTTGCACGTGGTTCGAGGTATCGAGTTTTAAACTCACCGAGGTAGGATTCTAGACCTGTATGTAGTATAAGGGTGCTATGGGTAATCGGGTGTCTTTTTACCGGTTAGATCTCCGTAGATCTGACTTTGTATCAAAATGGGTTTTTGAGGTATAAAACTAGTTTTTGGCGATTTCTGTGGATGTAATCAGGTGTCGGGGATTTCTTTTGAGGTCTCGGTGTTAGGCCTAGGTGGGTGGGTGTTCACGGTTGTTGAATCGGTGTTCGAAAGTGTTCGATTCGAGGCTTGGAGGGTTGAACCCATAGTTTAGAACCGTTTCTGGGTTGGGTTCAGTCGACTGAACCTATAAGTTCAGTCGACTGGATCATGTGTTCTTGAGTTCAGTCGACTGAACTCATAGGTTCAGTTGACTGGATTGGTGTTCTTGAGGTTCAGTTGATTGGACCTTGAGGGTCAACCGACCGAAAAGTGCTCCCGGGCGTTTGGTGGTTTTCCAATGTGTTTTTCAGTCGACTGGGGGTTGGGTCCAGTCGACTGAAGTTGTGGGCTGGTAGTTTGTGGTTTTGGGTTGGTTCCACGGTTTTCGATTGGTGTCCTATGGTATTCGATTGATTAATTTATGGGAATTACTTGATTTAAATACCTGTGGATTCTTTATGGGTTTGGTTCGTCGCGTGGTGGTTTCGGGGGTTCGTGTTGTGATCCCGGGTGTTTGTTTAGATGTTTTCCTCTGCTTGATGTGCATGATTAGGTTTTGGGTGTTGTAGCACGATCACGTGCGTGATGGTTATGCACGGGAGGTGTGGGGTTTTGGTGAGAACCACGGTTGTGGGTTTGGTGTTGGCCTTT